>PVJD01014251.1:0-29972 GCA_004026545.1 Mormoops blainvillei | reverse complement strand
GATGTCAGCTGCAACCCCTTAATTATATGTTATGCTGAGGGCACATTTTTAAAACATTGCAAGTTGACTCTGCTGTGTGCCAGGCTCTGTTGTGGAGACATGTTTCCTGCCCACCAAGGCTTATAATTTATTTGGGGAGACAAAACCCAAATCTGCTATCGAAGTAAGCCAATAATGTCATCACAATGCCGTGGGAATAAGATCAGAGAGAAACATGAATGAAACTTCGAGCTATTATATCTTCTTACATAACTTCTATATCATATGCTAGAGGGCCTTCAATGGAAAAGCCTAGGTAGAAGGACACCCTTTCTATGTTGCCACCACTTCTGAGTGGACCCGAGTAAACGGATGTTACTGGTATTTTTATTTTTTTCTCTGTTCCATATTCGATAGAGATTTTCTTGCCTTCAGCCAGACCAGTGAGACGTCGCAGGAGGTCTTTGACTTCCTTTTTTTTCCACACTTTCCCACTCTGCCAGAAGGAATTTATATTTTGTTCTTTAAGGAAGTGCTGCTCTATCTCGGCCTTGTGAACAAGACTGTTGAGGCCCCTCCTCTTCCCCAGGTAGAAAAGTGTGCTTGCCTGCTTGGACCTGCACATTCTCCTGTACTGTCTGTTGAAGGATCTATTTAGGGATGAAACATACTTTTCCATTAGTTGAGCATCTTCATCTAGCTCTTCATTTTCTGGCCAGAACAGGAGGCAGGCCAAGAAATAAGGGTCTGGATATAGGTGACTTAGTTCCACGAATTTTAACACTTCTCGGAGCTGTTTTTTAAGTATATTAAGTGGCTGAATGGACTTGGAGTTGGGTTTTAGACAATTGAGAATAATGTTTGCCAGTATGAAATTTTGTCTGTCCTTTGGCAGCCGTTTGTGTGGATTTTGCTGCAAGAGGAAAGTGTATTGGTTCACTATGTTTTCCATAGTGGTCGCGGCATCTGTGTTATTTGGGTTAAGATACTCTAGAAGTCCAGAAAAGTTATCTGCTCTTAAAGCTTCTAGACTTTTCCTGCAGTTCTCCTCTTGGAGTAGTTGACTCTCTTTGCTTTGTAATGGACCCAAATCCAAAGGGCAGAAAAGATCCCTGTAGTTACTGAAACAACGACTGACTTTCTTGCTCAATAAGATTTCCACTGTTTCTCTTTGCATATTCCTTGTTTTCAAAAGAACCATATAATCAGCAAAAAAGTCAAAGCACTTTTTCATGTCTGATTGCAAGTTTTGTAAGTAGGATGTGAACTTGTTAAGAGCCAAGTAATACTCATTTTTTGGATTTGCAGGGATATTCCCCTTTCCTGATAAAAATTCTGCCATAGCTTTTTTAGATGACTCTTTTTCTTTGTGGAAACAGGGCGTGAGCTGAAGAATCTGCATAGTGTAGAGGCCAACTTCTATTTCTCCCAAGAAACCAGCCGTGTTATACATGTCATATTTTCTTTGGGACTTCTGTGGTGCCCAGGTGTCTGTTTCATAGTCTTTCCTATCAGTTTGCTCTTGGGATTTTTTGAAAGCTCTCGCTGCATTTTCAGCGGCTTCCAAGAAGTGTGTTAGGTCATTAACAGTGATATCCCTACAGTTTTTGTTTTCATCCAGCCACCATTTGATTTTACTCTTATAGACCTGACCAAGTGTATCTGAGATGTAGGAATTTTTAGGTGCTTTCTCCTTGGCCTTATTTGCCCAATACAGGGCAGCATCAAAGTCTTTCTCTTTAATGTAGAAATGTCTTGCTAAGGCCTGACAGATAAATGCATTTTGTGGGAACCGAACACTTCCCTGTTTCAAGACCTTTTCCACTTCATCATTCTGTAAAGCTTCAATTAATGGAGAAAACAAAGTGTCTGTTTCGTCTCCATACTCTTTGCGCTGTCTTGTAAGCAGAAGGGTTTGCACGTAATGTTGAAATTTGTCTTTTCCTATTCCAGAATTGTAGAATAAATTCTCTTTTAATAACATCAATGCAATTTGACACTTATCCAAGTGGTAGTTTCTGTTCAGCTCTTTTAGACAGCAGCTGGCAATCAGAGGGTGAATGATGCGCACGCCTGCATACCCCCCGTACTCGGCGACTTCCGTATTTATTAGAAGTGTCGAGTAGGCTCCCATCTTGTCTTCTATGCTTTCGGGTTTCCAGGGAGTACGAGTGCATGAGATTCCCAAAAATGCTTCACACTGTGACACTGAAATTGTAAAATCAGTAACATAGGAGTTGAGCAGAGCCAGGAAAGAAATGAGCTGTGCTTCCTTGCTGTCGATGTCCTGTCCTTTTAGAGTATTCTTCACTACCTTTTCTACATACGACTTATCAAAATTTTCTTTCATGATCATGAAGGAATAAAAGTTTTCACAGTTCTTATGTTGCTTTTCAATTTCCTCCAGTTTGGCCTCAAAAGCTCTCTGTTCCTTGGCAGAAAGCTGGTGTTTTAGTGCAATGCTGTCTGCTAATTTTGCACTTTGATCAGGATTTTGGGATCTCATGCAGTTTAAGATAATTACCAATGTTTTTTCGTATCTCAAGCCGTTTGCTACTAAAATGGAATGGATGGTATCCTGTAGAATGTAGACGTTTTCCTGATCTTCAAAGTCATCCACCAGGAGAAGCACAGGATAGTAATCGTGATGGCTGGTTGCCTTATGGGTAATCAGCTTGAACACTTGCTCCGCAGTTTCTGCGAAATCAGTTCCTTTATTTTTTAACACAGCACACCTGAAGTTTTTCTTTAGGTCCCAGAGAACATTCATAGCCAATGTAGTACCCCCACAGCCTGGATGATGGTAAAGGTTGATAATTTTTACAAATACTGGTTTAGGAGAGTCTGCTGAACACTGTATGAGATCTTTAAGATTTTCATAATTGTCTCTTTTGACAAAGGCTGAAGAATAGTTTTCAGAAGAAAAATAGAAGTTCCACCAGGACACTTTGCCACCTCGGTAAAAGTGCTCTTCTTTTGTTTTCTTAAATTCTTGGAACTTAGATTTATTTTTCTCAATATCTGTGTCTTTACACTCATTTTCACAGAGAATTTCCAGTGCGGTCAAGATATCCTCTTCTTTTTTCTCTAAGACAAGAGAAGATGATCCACGGGAGGGCAGCAACCTTCTCAATGACTGAGTGACTGGTTTCAACTTAAGGATAGTGCCGTTTATCGATTCAATATTTAAAGTGGAAATACTGTGGTCTGTCAATTCATCTGCAATTGTCAGTCTGGCTTGTAATAGATCTTTCCATTGTTGATAAATCTGTAAGTTTACACAGATACACAGTATACTTTCCATTCCTTTGAGAGCTTGGTAGAAAGCACAGAAGGTTTCAATGAGTGGATCTCCTGGGCTTTGTACTGGAGAGAGTAATAGAAACACTACCAAAAATTTCCCTTTTGTCATGAGATTTTCATCTGTGAGAAATAAGGTCAGTTGCCTGACTCCAGAAGCTCGTTCTCTCTGCCATAAATGTGGTTCTAGAGGTTTAAACCTGTCATCTTTCAAGTCTGTTCTGCCATTGCAGAAGATCCAGCTGGGCTGATCATAAAGATTCAGACGAGAAATTTTCTCCCGTATGGTAATTGTCTTTTCCTCATATTGACTTGGAAAGTGAAGATTTGCTACCCTGCTTTTTTGGTAAGCTTTGGCCACCCCCTTGCTCTCAGATTCAGGATCAAAGTCCAACACAGCAAACCATTTAATTTCCTTTAGAAAATCTAAGTTCTCTGTTTGGTTTGGATGGCATTTGTTTGTTACAAGAATATACCAATTGTAGTATGAATTATCCAGAGACTCTCGGTTTCCGATGAGAAGTTTAACCAGCTTTCGTCCTTCACTCTCCTGCTTATTTGCCCTCTCCTCATACTTTTCTTCAGCCTCTTTTCTTTGTAACGCTAGTGACTTTAACTGTTTAAAAAATACTTTGAATTCCACATCCCGTTGCTTGGCATTGGCCCAGATATCCTTAGTACTTGCCCCTTCTCTCACAAACAGTGAAAGTTCTCTGCTTTGTTTCCATGTTTCATTTTCATAGGTTTGCATCATAACGTAGAAAGACTTTTCTTTACATACAGAGTGTTTTGGAATAACATCTACTTCAATGACAAATCTGTCAGATGGTGTGTTGTCCTGCAGGAGGACTTCCACAAACCTTGGCTCCCGAATGCACTTCTTGGCTTCATTGATCTCACTATCTTCAAAATACTTTCTGATCATTTGATTGAAGTGGTCAATGAAGGCATCTTTACTGGTGACTTTCACACCAACAATTTCTCCATGGGGTTTGTCCTTGACCCCAAAATGGATGGTGCCATTGGTGCGTGAATTCATACAGGCTGATGTGAATTTGAAGACTTCATTGCTAAATTTCATCTTGATATCCTTTTCTGTGGCCATGTCTGTGTTCGTGAGGGCTTTGTACTCATGAATTGGGTCTATGAGATTGCCTGGTCCTGTTTCAGGTGGTAGAAGATAATGTTCTATGTACCGATGGCTGCTCTGGGGCTGATCAAAAGGATGTGGCATACAAACCAGCTGTTCAGGTTTTGGCTTATTCTTTCTTTTATCTTCAGTGGTCACTACTTCATTCGATGCAGTTTCTTTCATAAGAACTGATTCTTGTTCTTCGGTATCTCTGGTCTTGCTGAGATTATGATCAATATTGGATGACATTGAGTTTTCCTCTTGTTTTTTTGTCTGTTTTGTTTTTTTATGGTGTTCTTTTTTGGAGGGTTTTGTATGATCTAATTGTCCAGAATTCTGGTTGTGATTTTCAGGGAAACTATTACTCAGTTTTTCATATGCTCGTTTTATCAGAAGTGCTGGACCCCGTGGTAGCCCCATGTCTCTAAAGTCCTTTTCCGTTAATTCCTGCAGGACTAATCCTGTCACTTCTTCATTGAACAGAATCTGCCCATATTTTTCATCAATCTTAAGTTCTTTGGTTACCCATTGTTTCACGTGCTCTTTGTTCCAGTCTTTGGTCATTTCAGGTAGATTTACTTGTTCACTCATCACAGCTGCAAGTTTCTTCCTTGAAAAAGTAATACAATAAGTATTTTAGTATGATCCTTATCACTGAAGTTACAGAGCCAATTATACATATAAAATTTCACATAAACAACATATATAAAATATTATTCAAAGTTGATTCTTGAAACTGCTTGGTACTTATTTTAACTGTTTTTTATTTCCAATTATTGCTCTTGTTTCCTGGATGATTATAATTGTGATTACAAAATAAGCAGTAGCTGCTTCCTAGGGTGACACACCCCTCTATCCTTAGTTTTCCATTTTAAGCTTCATGTGGTGAAAGTTTTTTTTTTTTTTTTTTTGCAACTCAAAACTAGGATCTTAAGTAATCAAGAGATTGGTTCCCAAATCTGAACGTTGCAAGTAAACTTTAAAATACAAAACTGGATAAGCGGAGGTGGGTTGGAGAATAGTAAACTTCATTCGCAGCTGGGAGGCTGGCTGTTTTTCCTACACAGTAAGAAGGCGGTTGGTAAACTTATTGCCTATGTCTTTGGAACTCAGGCTGTTAGGACAACCAAGGCTGGAGCTTTGGGGGATGTGCTAGCAAAATGTTAGATAATTGATTTGGTTGGCTAATTCTTGTGGTATCCAGAGGTACTCTAGAGTTAGCTGAAGTTCAGTGTTCCCTGACCTGCTTGAAATTAGATAAGGAAAAAAGTGTGCAGTTTTAACTTTGTTAAAACGATTTTAGCCTAAATTATAGACATGAGACTAATGAAGGTTCTACAATTATGCACTTCATTAAACTGCAGGAGCTCAGTATCCTTAAACAGCTTAGATGAAGGGCTCTCAACCTTGGCTCAACTTCAGAATCACTGGGGACTCCACATTCAGAGAGGCTGGTTAATTTGTAGAGGGAGTGGAGAGGAGTTCAGGCATTAGTGCTTTTAAGAAAATTTCCAGAGTATTCTATTGTACAGATAAAGTTGAGAGCAGTTCTCAAAATATAGTCTCTGGATAAGCAAAAAACATCAGTATCACTTGGAAGCTTGCTAGAAATGTAAAATTTCAGGCTCCAACCCTGAATCAGAATTAAAAAGATGAATCAATAATGTTGTTTAAGGGAAAACAAGAGAGTTAAAGTAATATAAGGATAGACTAAAAGCATTAAGGATGAAGCAAAGCAAACTATTATATGAAGAGAGGAAATACAAACATTTAAAAAGCTTTTAAGTTTTTTAAGTGAAAATTTAAGGGACTGGCTGTTTAAAACATTTAGTGTATAGCAAGTCACAAAACCTAGCCAGACTGAGAAGTTGACCCACCTGTGATTGGGATTGCTTGCAAAAGCTTCCTGGCAAGGTCTCCTGGAGGTCAAGTGTGAGCAATGAGCTAACCTGAGGCCTCAGCCTGCAGCCCTATGACCAGCCAGAGTAGAAGCCCATACTCATCATTTAAGGTGTGAGTATCATAAGATTACCAAAATCCTGTACGCTATCTATAGCCCATGTTCGTCATTTATGGTGTGAATATCATAAACTTATCAAAATCCTGCACGCTACATACAGGCGTGCATCCACTGGGCATAGAAGCCTCTACTTGCCTTGATGGACCTTGTCTTGGTGCCTTCTTGTCTCGAATCCTCTGAGTCACTCTGACGTCAGTCAGGAGGACACGCCTAGTCCTGAGCCAGTTAGCAGGACTTTGAGCAACTGGAAAAATGAACATTATGAACATATTTCAGATGATCAATCCTGTTTACTTACAGTGTAGATGTAAGAGGTCTTTGAGGTTCCACAAAAATCAGTGCATATATTGTTACTAGAGACAAATATTATTTCACCTTGAATTGTGTTATTTGTTTATTCATTTAACAAATGTTTATTGGGCACCTATTGTGTACCAAATATTTATTGAACACCTATTATACCAGATATTTGTTGAGCACCTGTTAGGCATCATGCTCAAGAAAAATAGTGGTAACCGTAAGAAATGTGAAGTTCTTTCATAGTATTTACAATCCAATGGAGTAAAAAGCCACACACACACACACACACACACACACTCACACTCACTCTCACGCACTCACTCACTCACTCAGAAGACTTTATCTCAATGACAAGTTCTGGTAAGTGCTTTGTGTAAGACAAAATAAGGGGCAGAGGACAGGGACTTGTGAGGGGGAGGGGAGTGTCACTAGGAGCACAATGGCGACATTGTGCAGGTGAAGTTCAAGGAAGGCATTACAGACCAAGTGATGTCTCCTTGACCCTGGGAACCTCCAGGCTCATCTCTCATCGTCCTGTCTGCCCTGCAGTGGCTCTAACTGTCAACTCAGGTAAAACTGAAGGGAGGGGCTCTGCCTTACCTGTTTATAAACACAGTTATTAACTAACGTATCCCTACTGAAAGATTTTTTGAAGTTACTGGGAGAAAAGGCAGGATAAAAAATATGACTGCCATGTTATTTTAAACTTTAGTGTTCAAATATTTCATACGTTGAGAATTTGCTGAATATTTGCTTTTTATACATTTTACTATACTGGGTTGGCCAAAAAGTCTGTGTAGGGTTTTTTTTTCCCATAAAGTAAAGACACATTTTTCATTTTCACCAACAGCTTTATCGATTTGGATATTTTTAAAATACACTTTATTGATTATACTACTACATAGTCCCAATTGTTCCCCCTTTGCCCACCTCCATTCAGTACCCCCATTCCCTCCAGTGATACCGTTCCCACCCTGAGTTGATGTCTATGGGTCACGCATGTAAGTTCTTTGGCTACTCCATTTCCTATGCTGTTCTTAACATGACCCTGTCTATTTTGTACCTACCAATTTGTACTTCTTAATCCCTGTACCTTCCCCCCAATTCTTGGCCTTCCCCCTCCCAACTGATAACCCTCTAAATGATTTCCATATCTATGATTCTGTTCCTATTCTGCTTGTTTGCTTAGTTTGTTTTTTAGATTCAGTTGTTGATAGTTATCAGTCTGTTGCCATTTTAATGTTCATAGTTTCGATCTTTTTCTTTTTGAACATGCCAGCTGTCTCCCATATAGTAGACTGTTGACCGTTCTCATTTGATGCCTTGATTTGACGGCTGTCAGCCTCAGCTGACCGACCCTGCCCTGGTGCATCATCCAGCAAGAAGTCTCCAGCACGAAACTTCACAAACCACTTTGACACATTCAGTCAGTCACAGCACCTTCTCCATACACAGCACAAATCCTTTTTTGTGTTTCAGTTGCATTTTTACCTTTCTTGAAGTAATAAAAATAATATATCAAAATTGTTGCTTATTTTCTTCCATCTTCAGTATTAAAATGGCTACACAAAAATTTACCAATTTTGTTAAGTTTTTAAAAAATACATGCTGTCACAATACAATCTAACAAAATTATTTTGAATGAAATTAAGGACAACTAAGTGCTACTAGAGCCATGTTATGGGGCAAAAACAAACGAACTTTTTGGCCAATGCAATATGTTGACCACTACTCTGTAGGCAGCTGAAGAGAGGAGGCACTCATGTCCTCAGACATTATTCCTGCCATTATTCTTGGTGGCTCAATAGACGTGTAGAGGATCATTTCAATACCTTGGACTTTCACCTTCTTGACTGCCTCCGTCTAATGATCTTGACCTCCACCCATCTCCACTGTCATGGTCACACTATAGACCTTATCATAATTGTTATTAATTGAATTTTATGAACCTCCCACCCCCTGAAAATCATGTCTTGAAGCCCTAGTGTCAGTATCTCAGAATGTGAGCTTGTTTGGAGATAGGCGTGGTGCAGATATAACTAGTTTACCTGAGGTCATTAGGGGGGCCCTAATTCAATATGACTGGTATCTTTATAAGAAGGGAAAATCTGGACCCAGAGACACATGCATAAGGATAACACCATGTGAACAGGAAGGCAGAGATTGGGGTGGTGCCTCTATAACCCAAGGAATGCCAGAGATTGCTGACAAACCACCGGAAGCTAGGGGAGAGGCTCAGAATACATTTTTTCTCACAGCCCTCGGAAGGAGCCAACCAATTCTCTGACCTTGAAGACATCCAGCCTCCGGAACTGTGAAGCAATGTATTTTCGTTGTTTTAGCTACTCAGTTTGTTATACTTTGTTACAGCAGCCCTAGGAAACTAATGGAATCACCAAATAGTTTCAAGTCCTCCCCTTACACTCATTACTATTAGTGCTCAAACTCTAATATTTCTTTAACACCAAGACCTTTAATCCATTGATCCTATTACTTTCTCACTTTTACTCACCCCCTATCATGTCCTTACATTCCCACCTATTCAAATCTATTTTCAACACAGCAGCCAACATGATGCTATTTAAATTTAAGTGTAATCATGTTATGCTTATGTTCACTGTCCCAAGGCTTACAAAGTCCTTTAAGAACATCATCTTATTGAATTTAAATCCTGAAGTGTTGGTGTATTTTAAATATGAGGGACCTTTTTATTTGTCAGTAAGCTACCTAGTGTAAATAAAGGGGAGGCAGTTGTGATTATGAAAAAAAATCATGATTAAATTGTGTCTCCTTTCGGCCAACCTGTTTTCCCATTCATGATATAGGGGGATTGGACCAGCACCAGAATTGTCTTGATTGTTGTTATTTCTTGTTCTGCTTCTTCAGATGGGTAAAGGTGTTGCTCTGGGTAGACTGGGGAGACCTTCACCTTACTTCCTTTATTCTGTTCTGGGAACAGTTTGAATCCCAGAGTCCTCTTTATGAGCACTTAGTTTCAGTATCTATATCCTAAAGACTTTAATTTCTGTCGGGGGTGTGATCGGGAAGGCTCAAGCCAACAGGGCAGGCAAAGGTGCCCAGCCCTATCGCTAGGAGGCTGGGCCTTAGCAGCCCGCAGGTGTCCTTACCTCCAGGAAAGGATTCTTGCAATCCTGGCTGGAGACCAGCAGGCCCACTCCCTGCTCTGCTGTTCTTCAGAACTGAAACTACAAAGCAAGTTAGTTTCATTTTACAGAGTGCACGTTAAAATGATGTATTTCTTCTTCACATAGTCTCTATACAAGCTAGTTATAAAGGAAAGCCTTACATAAAATAATTAAAGTCTGGAGGATTTAATCTTTAAGTAGATGGAAACTTTTGACACCATCTTCAGTTATACAATAGGACAGAGTTTGGCATAACTGTACTCGGTATGATTTTCTACACAGTTTGCTATGTTTCAGTTCCTGATCATCTGATCTTTATTTTTTGAGTCTTCTAGTCTCATCCACAGAGCCTCTCACCTCCAGAAACACCCTGCACCTGCTCGTGGGAACGTTTCTTTTCGAAAGAATTCTGCAGTCAGTGTAAGTTACATTTCAATATGTACATGAAAGCAGTGGTATTTCTCATTCCTTTCGGAATCATTGTGTTAAAAAGACTTTATGAACACTGGAAATTATATTCATCTTTATAGTTCTGATTAGTTTTAGGAATAGTTTTCAAAGATAGCTTTTAAAGAAAGTTGATGAAACAGATACCTTTAATGATTAGAAACTTAACAGGGCCTTTATGAAAACTTTCTCTTTATATATTGGCAACTTGAAATAAATCTTCATGAGGTTCTTGGATCTGGAGCTGTTAGATCAGTTGCCTTTTCTTAAGAATTTGCAAGAGTTGCCCTGGTTGGTCTGGCTCAGTGGATTGAGTGCTGGCCTGCGAACCAAAGGATCACTGGTTTGATTCCCAGTCAGGGCACATGTCGGGTTGCGGGCCAGGTCCCCAGTAAGGGGTGCTTGAGAGGCAACCACACATTGATGCTTCTCTCCCTCTCTTTCTCCCTCCCTTTCCCTCTCTAAAAATAAATAAATAAAATCTTTTTAAAAATACAGAATTTTCTAAAAAAACAAACAAATAAAACGTTCCCAGCATATGACCACTGGCCACCACCTCCACCTCCACCACCTGGCCCAAGTCCCCATCTTCTCTTCCTGGATCATGGGAGCAGCACCCTCACTAGTTTCCCTCTTGCTATTATTGATCCCTCCTATGACTTCTCAACATAGCAGCCAGAGTGAGCCCGTTTGAATGTCAATAACATACTAATATTCTGTTCAGTCCCTCCCAGTGGCTTTCCCCTGGACTCAGAGTGAAAGCCAACCTCATTGTGAACTCAAGGCCTTACAGGACCTGGCACCCTGTTACCCCATCTTACTTTTGTTTCTTTGTCTTAATCTGGTCCAGCCCCATGATTTCCTTCCTGCTCATTGCAGGCAGTCTCTTGCTCCTGCTTCTGGCACTGCACTTGTCTCCTTTCCCTGGAATGTCCTCAGAAACCCGTGCAGGACAAGGCTGCACTTCGCTTAGGTCTCTCATCAAATGTCACCTTCTCACAGACACACTCCCTGGCCTGCCTACAGAAAGCTGTCTCTCGTCTCCCAACATTTCCTATTCCTCTTCCTGCTTAAAAAAAATCTACTTAGGAATTATTACAATAAGGTGCGCCGCATATTTTTACCTATTTGTCTTGTTTATTCTCTGTCCCATCCATTGTTCTGTGTCTTTCATGAGAATGAAAAGTGTTGTGCATTGTGTTCACTACTTTATGGTGCCCAGCAGATAGTAACTTCTTAACGAAAATTTGTCTGATGAGTAACATATTGCTTAGAGTAGTTAAAAATAATGAGTTTTGGAAAACCCTTGAGTTAGCAATGCCTGTAGGTCAAAGGATCAGGGCAGTTATTTCATTTGGCTTAAATTCCAGACCGAAATCTGGAGCAATCTCTACTGTGCTACTTGTTAGGCCAGAACTAACTCTTAACTTCAATTACCTGGTAACGAAGAATGAAAAGGCAGCTTATGAAAAGGAAAGGAATGTTAATAAACGTTTTCTCCTGCAGTCCTTCTAGGTACCCCAGTTTCATAATATCCCGCATCAGTCTTCTGCTGTGTCTCTAAACGAGGCCGTTGCCCTTGCTGAGCTTTCCCTGGGGGAGGTCCCTCTCTGCTCTGGGTCCTTGGTGTCAGAGCCCCAGCGCCTCTGCTCTTATCTGCTGCCTCTGCACAGGAAGGTGGGCTCTGGTGAGGGGCTTGCCCCTTTCCACAGACACACTCTGTTCCGGTCTGAGAGCAGACCAGAGGCATTACGTTCCCTTCACCAGAGTTCTCTTTCAGTAATGTAACCATTCACCTCTCTCTGGATACCTTAAAGACTGTGAGGACAGAGTCCAGATTTTCTCTTTTAATTTAGCCAGTGATTACAATATTCAAATAGGGTTCAACATTCTACAACTGAAGCAGCCCACCAGGACATTGCCACTGCAGTCCATCCCTTTTTGTTATAGCTCTTTAGCCTCCACACAGCTAGAGCCTCATTGTGTGCTACGTCCCATGTAGGGGATGCTACATGGGGAACTTCGTGCCGCCTGAAAAGTGATAGCCTTCTCTCACTCCTTTTTTTCAGATTCTGCTAATAGATACCAAGGAGATAGAAATGCTGTTCTCTAATACTTTCACTGACATTTATTCCCCCAAATCTGGAGCTTTCTTTGTATTAAAAGGAAAAATTGACAATATCTTGGTTCAATATAATATAGTAAACTCTTCAATAATGCCCTTGGACTGATAATAATATGAAAACTTTCTCAACTCCCTTTCCCTTACTTGGTAACAGTCGTGAACGTATAATGATTTCAACCAATTATATTCAATAATGCTTTTGAAGTACTTTGTATTTATCAACTTTAAGAGAATCTGCATGTATATTATTGGGGGTGATTAAAAGTCAAAATCACCGTGACCCTTGTGGACAGTTTTGAAAATGACATAACACTTGGTTTCCTAGGAGCCCTCCTGTTTTGAAAAAACTGTGAACATAAGTCTTACTGGGGGTAGTAACATTAATCATTGGCAAGGGAGTGGCAGGATGCCATTCTGGAGCGATTACTCCAGCTTTCTCTCTTTAGATTGCCCAACTAGTACCAGCTGAAAAGAGCTCTTAGGGACAAGCGTTGGTACCCAGCCGTCTTCATCTAGGGAGGTCCTTAGTAGTGCTCCAGACATCCGTGCCCTGTGGGATTGTTCTGCTTGGCAGGACTCTTGGAGGTGACACTAGGGGGAAAGACACCTCAGGAATCCTGGCTCTTGCCCAGGAGGACTACATACACAGTCCTTTAATGGTCTGCAAACTGAAACTAACACCCAAACAGGTTCAGTTTCATTTCCTGTAGTTGTTTTTATTTTAGTGTTCAACTAAATTACTATATGAGATGGATTTGAAAGAAACACTTACATTGAAGAATAGCCTCTGCAGTGTATCTTTGATGAAATGTAAAACTGTTATGGAGCCAAAGTGGAGTTCAGCTGCTGATGCCACCAACAGGCAAATTCTAGAGACAGAATCTGGTGAGAAAGGAAGGAGGTTTTTATTCAAATGTTGCACAGTCTGGGAGAATGGCAGACTGTTGCCTCAAAGCCCATCTTCTCTAGAAAACCCAGAGAACAGCCCAGCCGTCACCAGCCAGACCAGAGCTTAAAGGCAGTGCCCAGAGTCCCTTCCTATTTAAAGCACCGTGCTTTGGGGGTCTCAGGCAGCCGCTGAGAGGGCACCCGGGCAGCTCAGCTTTTCTCCCAGCCACTGCCCAGCTTCTGGCCCCTTCTGGAACTCACGTGTGGGGCCAGTGCCACCACTGGTCATGTGGATTCCAGGTCCAGATGGTCTCATGAAGGCACTGGAAGGTACATTCACAAGGTGGTTAAGAGACTGTCCCTTCCTTCCCTTGGTAGTATATTATTTTCAGGTGTGGCAGGGGCCAGGTGCTTTCTCAGAATGCCCAAATAGTTCCCAAACTTCCACTCACTCCGTGAGGGTCTGTCCCCCGACCACTTCCTTCTCTACCTCAGGCTAGACTGACAGGTTTCTCTGGTTTGCACTTACCCCTGCTGCCATACTGACCTCTGCAGTGCATGTGCCTGCCTTTCCCTGGTCCCGCCCCAGTCAGGTACTGTAAGGAGGTAGGAGGGCCGCCTCCCGCTATTCAGTGGTCTCTCTAGCCTTGTGTGTGCTCAGTGCAATACTTCCTTTTGTCGCCATCTTGCCCAGGTGGAGGGGATCTACCGCCAGGCTATTGGTATCAAAACTTTTAATCGGAAGTTAACATAAGACAGAAATTTGTATAATTGCACATGACCTTGGTTCCTTCACAATCTTGAACCTTATATTTTTGAACTCGTTCACACTGTTTCTCTAATCATCTTTCTCACTCCATACACAAACAAAAACACTCTTATCACCCTAAGTACACTTAAAAAAGTTAACCTCAGCTAAATATATTGATATGTATTTTGCCCTTTCATATTTCTAATTAATCTCAGTGTAGAGGAAATCAAGGCTGAGATACCAAAGATGAAATGCCGTTTGCCCTGACTAGTGCTGTAGATGTTGAGACACCATTTGCCCTGACTAATGCTGTAAATGCTTCTTTCCTGTTTCTGTAAACCCCTTTGCGCCAAACCTGTACCACGCCTCCCAGGACTCTCCACAGACCTGTACTACGTCTCCCCAAACCCTCCCCATTTGGCTCAACATAAAAGGAATGCGGAGCTATTGTTCTAGGCCCAGGCTTTGAGAGGGTACTCCACTGGGCCCGCATGCATAAATAATCTTCTTTACTCCCTGTGCCGGTGCTGCATGAGTCTTTCGTGGTTTCACTTTCTGCAACATCAGTATTTTTACAAATAATGGTCTGCGTACAAACATGTATTTCTATAAAATGTACAGCTGGAGTTTTAAAAAAAATAGCTGTGTCCTCATAAGCATAAAAATAGTGTTTGATTCAGCAACTTACCACTATTTTCCTGAAAGCTTTCTCTTCTTACATCACAAACTTGAAAGGGTTGCTTTTAACCTTCTTTTTTTTTTTTTTTTTGATTCCTCTTCTGATGGCTAGGAGACAAAAAATTGTAAAGATCCTTTTTTAACAATTAAGCCATTGAGTTGCGAAGTCTTCTGTCCCCTGATGCTGGGACTTTTCCTGAGGGCGCGTGAGAGAGAGCTGCGGGGCAGAGGCAGAGCGAGGACGCAGAGGCAGTCTGACTTCCGGAGGCTGCGGGAGGCCTGCAGGGCAGAGGCAGCCTGAGAAGCAGAGACTCAGGGAGTTTCAGTTCCGTTTGAGACATAATTATTTGGACTTGGAAGAATGTAGAATATTGAAAAATTGACATTGCAAAAATTATCAATAAATTTGAACAGTTGCTCAGAAACTATTCATTCACCAGACAGAATTTAAGTCCTAAGAATAAGAAGCTGGCCAGGGGGTGTGCAGGGGAGAAATGTGCAGGAAAAAAAAACAAAGAAACAGAAACACCTGGAGAAAATTAAAATCTCAGTGTGCTCTTATCACCTGTTATGGGCTAATTGTGTCCCTGAAAATTCTGTGTTGAAGTCTTAATCCCCAGTACTTCAGTATGTGACTGTATTGGGAGACAGGGTCTTCGAAAGGGTAATTAAGGTAATATGAGCTCTTCAGGGTGGACTGTAATCCAATATGATTGCTGTCCTTATAACTTAGAACACAGACACACACGCAAAAACCAGATAAGGACCCAGGAAATATGCCATTTATCCATATGAGACAGAAAGAGAGGCCTCAGAAGATACAATCTTGCCACACCTTGATCTCAAGACTTCTAGCCTCTAGAATTGTGAGGAAATAAATTTCTGATTTTTAACCCAGCAATTCTGTGGTCCTAGTTAGCTCTAGCAAAATAATATAGTGTCCTAAATTTTTCTTTGTGCTAGATCACCATTTATTTCATTTTCTTTTGAAAAGCAAAACATTAATTTTTCCATTATGAATATAATTGATAGGGGAATTCAAGAGTTAAATATTTGAGCCTTAGTTGATAGGCTTAAGTGATTAAGCCATGCGGAAAGCTGTTATTCCAGGAACCGGAATGAATGACCATGGAACTCTAAGAGGTCAACAAGCAATTCCACCTGTGTGTCCCAGGGAATCTGCAAGCAGTGAAGATGGCAGCTGAGCCATTGTGTTCCAGGGAGAATTTTTGATCAACTGTAAAGAAGTACTAGGAAGATCACTGCTGGACTACAACTCTTATCCAGTTAACCTTTCTCCCCAACCCCTTACCTTCCCTCTCTTCTCTTTATAAAAGTGTTGGCTTCAAATGAGATGTTAAAATGATTTTTGAGGGTATATAACCTGCCATCATCTCAGATCACCGGCCATCTGAATAAAGCACCCATAAAGATAGGATACTTGTCTCTACTTACTGGTTCTGGTAGTGACAGGCAGCGTGAATGCTGACTTTTTTGGTTTCATCATAAGGGTTCATTTTCAAACTTAAGAACACTGATATACAAAGAAGGGGGAAACATTATACCATCCAAACACAATCTCTGTTTTCCATTCTTTACTTTCTTTTATTTTTTTCTATACATACTTTTACAAATATATAAATTAAATTAAATATTAAATATTATTAAATACAAATTAAATATTATTTTAATATTTAATATTAAATTAAATATTTAGAAGTTTATCAGGTCCTGAAGCTTTTAACTTCAAATAGGCAATGTACACTGCCCAGTAATCTACAGTTCCTTATTAAGCTTTATCTCCCTGTCTGAATAAGCATATTCATTTCTCTGCTTCCCACACCCTAACAATTTTAACCGTCCCCCTCACCTGATAACATTTTTTTCTACCGAAACGGCAAAGTTGAAGTCATCAGATGGGCTTTCTCACATGCTCCATTCTCTAGATCCTCAAGCTCACCTTCATTCCTACATTCCTATTTGTCCTTAATAAACAGTCATTTTCAACCCAGACTCCACTTAACATCATCTGGAGATTTTCAAAAACAGCAGATTCATAGGACCTCTATTGGACAAGCATATAGCTCTAGGAAAAGGACCAAGCATTAGTAATTTTAAAGGCTCCCTAAGCAGCTCTAATGTACAACCAGGGCAAGAACATACGGAATAAAATGGTGAACTCTTCCTCTTTCTTTTCTTCCTCTTATCTTCTCTTTCATTTTCAGACAGTTCAGTCCTGAACCATTGGATGGGCAGGAAAAGGTGTATGTCTGGTGAAAGAGAAGGAAAGTCTAGATGGCCCAAACCAGTAAGTCAGGGCCCAGGAAGGTGGCCCTTCAGAGGGTGCCCATTCTGCGTCTCCATGTCTCCACATCTCGGCCCCTCCTGTCCATCTGGATGAATGTGACTTCTTTAATTCCTTGGTTGTCAGACTTCCATACAGCCTGATTTTCTGACAGTTCTGGGTGATACTTCAGAGGTGGGGGAAGTCAGAAGCTATTCAGTGTGAGAATAGTGTCCAGCTGCAGTGGTGACCCTGTGTGGGGAGTCATAGCCAGAGGGGACAGCTTAGCATGGGGTGTCAGAGCCCGAGCAGAATGAGCAAGATGTCTAAATGGAGGGCTAGCCTGATGTGGGATATCAGAGACCAAGCAGAATAAGGAAGAGTCCCTCTGGGAGAGTAGCCTGAAATGAAGAATGTCCATAAAAAGTTCACTGGACAAATTTAAATAGGTATTTAACACTTTATTCAAGGCTATGGCAAGAGAGGGGAGGGACACTGCATTCATTTGTCCTGTAGCAAAAGGTGGGAAGGTTTTAAAGCTCTGGGATGAGCTAATAGAAAAGTACTGAGCTACCAGGGGGCAGGTTGGTCAGTGGGATGTGTGGAGCACATTGAGTAATTCCTGAGTCTGTAAATGTTTTTCTGTGTCATTGGGCCATCTGGGTTTCTTAGCTGGCACCCATCTGAGTTAGGCTTCCACGTTTTCACAGAGACTGGGAGACAGGGATGTTAGGTCCCCCGATGTTTATATTTCAAAGACATGGTTCCCTGGTGCTTAAGAAAGGCAGTCCTTGGTTGTAAAACTGGCAACGGTCTTGGGGAATTTTCACTTACGTTTTAAAGGAGCAGAGAAGGAATTAGTGATCACAAATTTTCTAAAGTAAGTGTTCTAAGAAGAGGGAGGCTTTTAGTCAGGTGCCTATACAAATTTAGTCAAGCTGAGGGGATAATTAAAGCCATCTTGACCAAGAGTCAAAGCTGAGTGAAGAAAAGAGGGCACCTGTACTGGGCAGGAGACCAAGGCATTGAGGTAGAAGATTGATTACATAGAGGAATTGATCAAAGAAAGAATTATATACATCGACTTCCAGTCAAGATGGAGGTGTAGGTAAAAACAGTTCGCCTCCTCGCACAACCACAGCAAAAATTACAACTAAACTACAAAATAAGTGTCACCCTGAATTGTCAGAAAATCAAGCTGTATGGAAGTCTGACAACCAAGGAATTAAAGAAGTCACATTCATCCAGATGGATAGGAGGGGCCAAGATGTGGAGACATGGAGATGCAGAATGAGCAGTCCCACATGCACACGTGGTAGATAAAAATCGGGAGGGTTACCTTGGGAGTGAGGTATCCCAACCCCACACCAGACCAACCAGCCCATGGTTCCAGTGCCAGGAAGATAAGTCCCCATAACTTCTGGCTGTGAAAAGCAGTGGGGGTGGGGGAAACAGAAGAAACTGGGATTCTCAGGCATCTCCTCTTAAAGGATACACAATGGACTTAGGACTTATACAGACACATTGCCCCTGGGCTCCAGAACAGGGTAGGAACTGGAAGGGCATCAATGGCATATGGGGAGAAGTGGAAGTGTCTGGCATTAGGGTGAGTGATGGGGAAGAACTTCCTCCCAGACAAAACTCCAGAGTCCAGGCAGTAACCATTGTCCCTTCTGAGCTCTCCCACACACAGAGTCACAGAGCAGTAATACCATATCAGAGACTCCATCAACCTGGTTCACACAGGTTGCCCCACTCTGGCGATACCTAAGACTGTGCCCCATCCAACATATGGGCGTGCTTTTCTGCAATAGGCCACACTGCTAAGGCAGGGAATCAAAGCAGCTCTACCTAATTCACAGAAACAAACACGAGGAGGCTGCCAAAATGAGGAGACAAACAGCCCAAATGAAAGAACAGATCAAAACTCCAGAAAAAGAACTAAAGAAAATGGAGATAAGCAATCTTTCAGATGCAGAGTTCAAAACACTGGTTAACAGGATTCCCAAGGAACTCATTGGGTATTTCAATAGCATAAAAAGATCCAGGCAGAAATGTTGGTTACACTAAGTGAAGTAAAGAAAAGTTTGCAGAGAATCAGTAGTGGAGTGGATGAAACCAAGAATCAAATCAACGATTTGTAACATAAGGGAGAAAAAGCATTCAATCAGAACAGCAAGAAGAAAAAAGAATCCAAGAAATCGAGGATAATATAAGGAGCCTCTGGAACAACTTGAAACGTACTAATCATAGGGGTTCCAGAAGGAGAAGAGAAAGATCAAGAAATTGAAAATTTACTTGAAAAAAATAATGAAAGAAAACTTCCCTAACTTGGTGAAGGAAATAGGCATACAAGTCCAGGAAGCACAGAGAATCCCAAACAAGATGAACTGAAAGAGGACTACACCAAGACACATCATAGTTAAAATGCAAAAAGGTTAAAAAGAGAATCTTTTCTCTCTTTAAAGATAAAGAGAGAGAAAAGCAGATAATTACCTACAAAGGAGTTCCCATAAGGCTGTCATGTGATTTCTCAAAAGAAACTTTCAGGCTAGAAGGGACTGGCAAGTATTCACAGAGATGAAAAGCAAGGACCTACAACCTTGATTACTCTCTCTAGCAAAGCTATCACCTAGAATGGAAAGGCAGATGAAGTGCTTCCCAGGTAAGGTAAAGCTAAAAGAGCTCATCATCACCAAGTCATCATTGTACAAAATGTTAAAGGGACTTATCTAAGAAAAAGAATAAGATCAAAACAACAAACATTAAAATGGCAATAAATTTACAACTATCAAGATATGACTCTAAAAAATGAGCTAAGCAAACAAGCAGAACAGAACCAGAATCATAGATACGGAGATTATCTGGAGGGTTATCAGTTGGGAGGGGGAAAGGGGAGAATGGGGAAAAAGGTGCAGGGATTAAGAAGTATAAATTGGTAGGTACAGATTAGACAGGGGTTAAGATCAATATAAGAAATGGAGTAGCCAAAGAACTTATATGCATGACCCATGGCCATAAACTAAAGGGGAGGGGGATTGCCAAGGGAATGGTGGGTACCGGGTGGCGGGATGCAAAGGGGGAAAAATTGGGACAACTGTAATAGCATAATCAATAAAATATATTTTAAAATATAGAATTATATAAAGAAATGAAAGCTGATTTCTCATTAATGGAGAAGTATATTACACATACGATAAGAGAGTAACTTGTGATGCAGTACTACAGTTGGAAGTATCAGCGTGAACTCATGCTTTTCCATATATTTAGATATAGAATAAATATAGCTGTGATTGTATTGTCAAGGACTGTTCATTAAGATGGGAGGAGAGACACTTCAACAGTAATGAACACAGGTAACTCCCAGATCTTGGCTTCTAAATGCTGTTTTTTCCCTCTTTCCATGTAAAGAACCTGGGAACCTAGGAAAAATGGCTGATTCCAGGGATGGGACAGGAAAAGTGTAAGATAAACTTGGAACAGTGTTTGTGCCAAAAAGCAAAGATGGGCACAAATAAGGGTGGACATGTCTAAAAGTCTAAAACACCAACTTGAATAGGCTCCCAGTAGCCAAATCTAGGACAATTTGAACATCAAATTAAATAACGAAGTAACACATTTTAATCCACTGAACGAAACAGAAAACTATAAGTCCATGCAGATATAAACAAATAAATGAATAAATGAAAAGTTCATTGAGAAATAGCATATTTTAGAACTTTTCAAATTCCCTCCCTACAAAATATTTATTAGTGACAAAGAGGAGAAAGGCTAATATTACAGTAGAGAAGCCTGACCAGTGTGCCTTTTCAGTGATATTTCAAGTCATCAGTGTGAACATCATCAGTTCACATTGATGGACAAATAAGAACTATTGATTTGTTCCACCTGGCAGGGTGCCGTGAGAACACACATCTCTTCTGTGATACGTTCCTGCCAAGAAGCATGCCTTAAATCTAAGAATCTTGAAACATCAGACAAACCTAAATTGAGAGACATTCTACAAAATAATTGGTCCATAAACATAAAAGGTGCTGAGGTCATAAATATCACAGAACAGCTGAGGAATTATTCCAGATGAGGAGACTGAAGGAAACATGTGATTCCAAACTAGGTCTTTTTGCTATAAAAAACAGCATTGAGACAATTGGTGAATCCTGAATGAAGTATGATGTGTAGATCATGCTAACATCTAAGTTAACAAACATCAATGTTAATTGCCTGATTTTGATGGTTGTGTTGCAGTTATTGTGGTTAGAATTTCCTTGTTTGTTAAAATAGACACGGAGATGTTGGAGGGTGATTGGACAGCAAACTCAAACACTCTGGTGAAGGATTTTGTCCTTGTACAATACTTCCTACTAAAACATAAACAAGGGGTCATGCAGTCAATAACTGGATCACACCCCTCTGAACCCCCAATAAATGAAAGAGGTAATCTTTTGAAGTCCATTCTCTTCACTCTCGGGGGCTTAACTCCCTTCTTATCTTTATACTTTTGATTTCCCACTTAAGTGGCTTCTTTCTCATCAGTATACAAATAGGTTTAGGGTTCCCAATTTTCTAAGCCCTATATTGCTTAGTTTTGTTTTTTGGAACTGGCTTATATGTATTCAGGCACTCTGCATTGCTTCTGAGGTCCATCCATGTTGGTGTAACTAGTAAATTTTTTTCATTGCTATTTAATAATTCTGTTATGTGAATTTGCTACACCTGACTTACCCATAGTTCTGTTGATGAATATTGGGCATAAACCAGTTCTGAACATTCTCATCCACATCTTCTGATACACTTGAGCAAGAGCTAGAGAAGAGTGCATGGAGGGCAGGTGCTGTCTGGTGATCATACATACGGTGGATGTTCCTAATAACGCTGACGTGTTTCCCAAGTTACCCTACCAGTTTCCACTTCTGTGAGTAGCGGATTAAGAGTTCTCTGAATCCTTACCAGCTCTTGGTATTAGGAGACTTCTGATTTTGCCCATTCAGGCGGGTGTGAAATTGCATCTAGTTGTTTGAATGTCTGTTTTCCTCATTACTAATGAGGTTGAAAATCTTTTCAGATTTTTAGGTTTCCTAATTATGCTTCCTCTTATATTAAATTCCTTTTCATTCCCTTTGTACTTTTTAAAAATCAGATTGGTCGTGTTTTGCTTATTTGTTTTAGGGTGTTTTAATATGCTTTGTTTCCTAATCCTTTATTCTCTATTTGTCGCAAGTATCTTTTAGTTTGCCTTTTCAAACTTTGGGGTAAAGAACTAAAGTTCTTAATTACAGTGTTGTTAAATTTATGACTATTTTTCTTATGACTTCTGTTTATAGTGTCTTACTTAGGACATTCCTACTTTTAGGTCATAAGATATTCCTCCATATCATTTTGTACATGCTTTGTAGTTTTGCCTTCTGCTGGGTGATGATTTATGTGTAGGATGGGATGCGGTAAGGGGCCCAGCTTCATTTATTTCCACATAGTTAACAAATATTCTCAGCACTATTGTTTTTAAAAACCATTCTTTTCTTACTGATCTGCAAAACCATACCACATATCAAGTGTCAAAATATTCATTGGCCTGCTTCTGGGCTCCATAGTTTGTTTCATTGTGTGTTGACTACCAATACCTGAAAAACTACACTGATGAGATTATGGTAGTTTTATAAGTAAGTCAGTGTCAGGTAAGGAGAGCACCCCTGGCTTGTGCGTGTGTGCATTTTTAATCTTCTTGGCTATGCTTGGACTTTTATTCTTTTATATTAAACCAAATTAAAGAATTTTCCTTCTCAAAACTTAATAAAATCAATAAAAGATAAAAATCAGAAGGACAAACCTCCAGCCACATTCAAACAAAGGATGGGATACAAGATTATTCCTTATACTTGAATTAATCATGAAAAGAGACACAATAATCCAAGATTCAATATGTGGCATTGACTTTCAAAATTCAAAATGAGGGAAGAGTAAATAAACAAAATCCTGGGAATTTTCAAATACCCTTGGTTTGTAGAGAAACCTACCAAATGGGTTAGTGGGCAATGAAAAGGAGAGATGTATAAACCCCTTGAACACAGAACTCTTTTCCTGTCATCTCAGTATCTCCATCCTCATCCTAATCAGAAGAAAGTAGTAGAGAGATGGTAGAAAAATCAGATTTTCCCAAAGTGAAATATGCCCAGCAATGAGGGCCAAAAAAGAAGCAGACAGATAGATAAGATCCGTGGAGGGGATGACGGGCTGGAGAGCATGAGACATGGGGAGCTTCTGGGTAAGTCTGTCTTTTCACACTAGTTCAGATCAGTAACATGACTTACAGGTTTCACTTCTTCCCTCCCTTTGTGAGAAAGGAATGGGAACAGTTGCTGAAGAGGCAAGTGGAAGAAAAAAAAAGACACTTTGAACTATCTCTATATTAGCCCAAATTATCTGGAAAAAAAAAGAAATACATATATACTTGAAATATGATAACTACTGGATCTGTCTCAGGGTGGGAGAGTGCGGTCCTGTGGTCTCTCTTGGAATCAGTGGGTTCTGGGTTTAACTTGATGGGGACAATGATGTTAATGGTACCTTTCTACATGGTCTTCGTTACATAACACACCCCCTTGTACAGGACCAAGAAAAATTAGATGAGTTAAATCTCCTTATATACCAGATGACTCATGATTTAAATGTAATAATTCATTAATACTCTCTTAGAAAACATGACCAAGTTTAAAAAATATTAAAGTGAGGAAGAAAGACATAATATAAATCCCAAAAGACATACAGAGAAAAAGCTAATAAATTTGAGTTGTCACCACAGAAATCACTTTGCAAAATATATCCTAAAATAAGCCAAAAGAGAACTGATCAACCAGGAGAACTATGAAGAACAATTTTCTTAATTTAGAAAGGACCTGTACAAATAAGTAATGAAACCCAGAAGTTCAGTTTAAAAAAATAAGCAAAGGATATGAAGAAGATTTATGAGAAAAAAATTAATAAACATTATAAATTCAACCTCATTCATAATCAAATGTTTTAATGCAAAACACTATAAAATATCATTTTTATAATATGTTACCAAAATGAAAATTTAAATAATACCTGTTCTTGGGAAAGGGATGGGGAATTAAGCTAATTCATAAACTGTAGGTAGAGGTGTACTTGAGAACAATATTAAAAGAAAATCAATTATCTATCAATAGTATAAATACTCAAAACCAAAATGAGGATAAAAGAAAAAAATTCTAGGAGGATATGAAGATAGGCAAAGATTTTTTAAAACGGGACAAAAGAATGTAACGATAAAGGAAAAACTGAATTAAAATATGTGTATTAACATTAAGCAACTAGAATTCTCATACACTGATTTTGGGAGTGTAAATGCATATACGTCCTCCTTGGATAACTGTTTGACTTACCTATTCAGGCTGAACATTCTAGATATGCCTAAGAAAGATGAATGTGTGTGTTCACCAAAAGACAGGTATGTACAAGAATGTTCATCGGCGCTCTATTCATGAAGTATCCATCAATAGTAGAAGGGAGAAAGAGTGGTAGAGTTATATGATGAAATAGTAGATTGTGATTGGAATGAATGAACTATTGTCACCTGAAGCAGCATAATGTTTTTTTAAATTTTTAATATATTTTATTGATTATGCTATTACAGTTGTCCCATTTTTTTCTCTCCTTTATTCCTCTCTGCCCTGCATCCCCCCCTCCCACCAGCATTCCCCCCCTTAGTTCATGTCCATGGGTGAAGCAGCATAATGTTGAGTGAAAGGACACATACGGGAAAGAATACATATGGTATCATTTACTATTTATAGAAATATCAAAAGCAGACAAAATTAATCTGTGGTGGGAGAATTCATAATAGTGGCTACCCTTGAGAGACGAGTAGGGACGTGGAGGGAGTACAAGGATACACTCTGGGATGCCGGCAGTGTTCTGTGCATTGACCTGCATGCTGGCTTCAGTACTGTGGTCACATGGTGAAAATTCATCAAGTTGTACACTTTTTATAAGTGCATATTCTGTATATGTCATATATTTCTATTAAAAGCTACTTAAAAATACTATATTTGTACTAGAAAATATCCTGTGATTTGTGCTAGAAAATATTCTGCTAAGACTTTATGTTATGAAAAATTTCAAAAACACTCCAAGATATTTATATAAAGCTATTTACTGAGCCATTTTGTTAATACCAAAGAAAACCTTGCAATAACCTCACTTACCATAAAGAGGAACTGGTAGTATATAAAGACAACTGAAATACAACCATTAGAGATAATTTGAGCACATCCTTATTGAAATGGAATAACTTCCAGAAACCAAGGGAAATAGTTCAGGGGTAGAATGGGTTATATTGTATAATCCCACTTGTGTAAAATTTTTTAAAATTATACAAATGTACATAAACATAGATTCTGTGTACACACATGTACACAGAAACTGGAATATACATAAAAACTTTTTTGAAAGGTAGCAGGAATGAACATGATTACATTTCAGGAAAGACACTGCGGCTTAAGGATAAGAAGAGAGATATAACTTTAATTTTATTTATTTCTTTCTCTTCTGTTTGATTTTTCTCATGTCCCCGAATTACTTTTATTTATATATTTTGTATTCACGGAAAAGTTGTACTTGTTAGAATATGTGATGTAGGTACAGATGTGTAAGGGAGAGGGAGAAGTTTTGGATCATTCTTAAACTTTTAAATGTGAGAAACAGGTTGAACGGTGGTCTAACAAATCAAAAACAAGAAATACAGGGGAGAAATAAAAAGATTATGAGTTCAGTTTCACGACTGCTTTAAGCCTTTGTTAACTGTCCACTCTGTTCCGAAAGCCAGCACCCTTTCATTTATCCATTAAATTGAATAGTTAACACAATTATAGGGAAATGATTTAAACTGCTTCATTTATATGTAATGTTCTCTTTTAAAAAATCTATTCTTGAGCTCATCTTAGCACAGCAGTAGCACCAAGGAAATAAATTGAGGAACTCTTCACCCACTACACTTAGTGACAGAAAGTATAGAATTTAATATTAATAGTGCATATTAATGACAATATATCAGACAGAATATTAGTTTATTAGTGCTAATGGTGACCCAAAGTAGCAGTGGATTAATAAGGATAGAAGCCTATTTTTCTTTCATGTGAAAGTCCAGGTAGATGGACCAAGGCTGGTGTGAAAACTCCACAATTGTCATGCCCCAAGCTTCTTCCATCTTGTTACTCTGTCTGTCATCTTCAACACGGCTTCCGACGTGTGACCCATGATGGCTGCTCTAGCTACTGCATAATGTCTCTGTCACTGCCGTGGTAGATGGGACAGGGAAATGGCAGACACTCCTTTATTTTGAGATCACAGTACAGAAGTACATAAACAGGGTCGTAACTAGCAGTGCAGCTATATATTCTATTGCAGTATATCAGGGGAGAACAGATATTGGGAGATAATTAGCCGTGCCTGCCATTGGCGCCTTTTCACTATTCTCACTCCTAAAAAAGTATACGTATTCCCTTAAGTGAAACTGGAATCTGTGAAAAATAGCTTCTGTAGACTTCAGAGTTCTCAAGTCCAATATGCTTTTCTGGCATAGTAAAAAGTGGGAAGAGAAAAGGACATAACACAGAAAGAGTTGAGGTTCATACAATGAAGCCTTTCAAAATATGGGAAGATTTTGGTTCTGAGCTCTCAGCAACCAATATAAAAAAGGAAACCATTTGTTACATGATCAAACTCACATACATTTATTAACTGTAGGGTTAACTGTAGGGTTTGTCAGCTTTTCTAAAGAGTTTTGAATTTCAGGCCTTTAATTTGAAATGTAATCCCTTGCTTTGGAGGAAATCATATATAAAAACCTAGAATATTTAACAGGAACATATAGGAACCGTAATTTCAAGGACTTCCTTAGCAGCTTGTCTGTCTCTCTTTGTCTTTCTGTTTCTTGAATGTCTCCTATATCTATCTGATATTAATCTCTGAGGATCTATCAGGGAGTTTCATTTTCTGGCTGCTGTCTACTTCTTAGAGATGGTAGAAAGTATTTTTGATTAATGCAACATTCATCTTTACATTTTCATGATATATTCTTTCGGAAGATGCTAATGCTTTGGAGGATTTCATCAATAAAAGTGCATTTAGTTGAAAAGTGCATCTTTTGTGAATGTTATGATTCATTGTTCAGCTAATATAAAGCCAACTCCTATCACAACAATGAACTCTAGAATGTCTAGGATTAAGTATTATTTTTTATTTTGGGGTATATTACAGTTTCCTAATTGAAAAGTAGATTCTGGCTCCCAGCCAAGATGGAGGCATAAGTAGATATGCTTTGCTTCCTCACGCAACCAAAAGAAGGATAACAGCTAATTTAAAAATGAATAACAACCGTAACTACCAGAAAGTCAAACTATATGGAAGTCCCACAAACAAGGAGTTAAGGAAGAAACATTCATCCAGACTGGTCGGAGGGATAGAGAAGGGCAGCCAGGGTGAAGAGGATGTGCAGCAGAGTGGCAGCTGGGGGGCTGGGCAGGCGAGGCGGTGCTGGCCAACCAGGCCATCCCATATTCGCATGCAGATAAACCAGGAGAAACAACTGGGGAGTGAGACCCAGGATTCCAGTGCAGGAAAAGAAAGCCTCAGAACATTGGGCTGGAAAAACCATGGGGGTTGCAGCAGTGGGAGAAACCCCTAGTCTCACAGCAGAGTCCATTGGAGGGGCCTGCGAGACTCTACAGCGTACTGAAGCCCACCCCCCAGGAATCAGCACCAGAAGGGCTCAGTTTACTTGTGGGTAGCAGGGAAAATGACTGAAAGTGGGACCAGAGCTGTGCAAGTGGAATTGTTCCCTCTGTGACCCCTCCTCCACATACAGCATCACAACGCAGCAAAGTGGGTTGCCCCACCCTGGAAAATACCTAAGGCTCCACCTCTTATAATGTAACAGGTGCTCTGAGACAAAGAAATATGGTCCAAATGAAAGACCATATCAAAACTCCAGAAAAAGAACTAAGTGACAAGGAGATAGCCAACCTATCAGATTTAAAAACACTGGTAAACAGGATGCTCACAGAAATGATTAAGCACAGTTGCCAAAATAGAGGAAGAAATGAAGGCTATACAAAGTGAAATAAAAGAAAATATACAGGGAACCAATGATGAAGGGAAGGAAATGGGGGTCTCAAATCATGATTTGAAACAAAAGGAAGAAATAAACATTAAACCAAAACAGAATGAAGAAACAAGAATTCAAAAAAATGAGGAGAGGCTTAGGAACTTCCAGGACAACTTTAAACATTCCAGCATCTGAATCATAGGGATGCCAGAAGGAGAAGAGGAAGAGCAGGAAATTGAAAAAGTATTTGAAAAAATAATGAAAGAAAACTTCTCCAATCTGGTGAATGAAATAGGCATGCAAATCCAGGAAACTCATAGAGTCCCAAAGAAGTTGGACCCAAAGAGGAACACACCAAAACATATCATAATTAAATTACCAAAGATTAAAGATAAGGAAAGAATCTTAAAAGCAACAAGAGAAAAGGAGAAAGTTACCTGCAAAGGAGTTCCCACAAGATTATCAGCTTATTTTTCAAAAGAAATTTTACAGGCAAGAAGGAGCCAGAAACAAGTAATCAAAGTTGTGAAAGGCAAACACCTATATCCAAGATTACTCTATCCAGCAAAGCTATCATTTAGCATGGAAGAGCAGATAAAGTGCTTCCCAGAAAAGGTAAAGTTAAAGGAGTTCATCATCACCAAACCCATATTATATGAATTGTTAAAGGGACTGATCTAAGAAAAAGAAGAAGATCAAAACTATGAACAGTAAAATGACAACAAATTCACAACCATCAACAACTGAACCTAAAGAAAACAAAAACAAAAACTAAGCAAACAACTAGAACAGGAACAGAATCACAGAAATGGAGATCGTATGGAGGGATATCAGCAGATCAGGGGAAAGGAGAGAATTGGGGAAAATATACAGGGAATAAGAAGCATAATTGGTAGGCACCAAATAGACAGGGGGAGGTTAAGAATAGTGTAGGAAATGGAGAAGCCTAAGAATTTATATGTACGATCCATGGACATGAACTAAAGTGGGGGGAGGGATGCTGGATGGAAGTAGGGTACAGGGTAGAGGGGGATAAAGGGAAGAAGAAAATGGGACAACTGTAATAGCATGATCAATAAAATATACTTAAAAAGTACATTCCTTTATTCAATAAAATACTGCCATAGATAGTAATAATATTAATAATAGATATTGTACTTACCTAGATTTTCTTGCAAATTTCTTCTACATAAATGAGGGCAAAACCATGTATTTCAGTGCAGAAAACATCAAATGTCTGTGTTTTCTTCCTCCTACTATGTCAGAGAAAGACATTTTCTTCTTTCCAATTTTTAAGAAAGTTTCCAGTCTGCTTTTACCGTGATACTAGCTCTAACTGGCTCAGAAACAACAGGGTGTGTGTCAGAAATGGTAGGTAGGGGGAAGGGAGTCTGTGTTCTGGTTTTAGTTTCGTTTTCCCATATCTGAGTTTATAGAAATGACTTTGCTTTGTAAAATGCATTTTCTTTTTTTTTTTTTTTTTCCTTTGGTAAGCCATTACTCTGCCACCTTCTGGTCTGTCTGGTTAAAATCCAAAGGTTTCAAATCTCTTCTCTGCTTGAGAGTGTTGAGGACTGCTGAGCCTTGTTGTCCTGGCTACAGACAAACTTTGGGCCTATAGGCCAGAGGAGCTGGGCCTGTGAACTCTGAGGGTTGTCATGGATAACAGGAACATCCTTTTCTTCCTTCTCCTATGACTTTGTCTCCTTTTATGTCAAGCCATATTTAAGCTTTGCTAAATACCATAGGTTGGATTTACCTGAAGTTGAGAAGGATTAAGGGGCTGGCCTGTGAGGACTTTGG
>PVJD01014250.1:0-30003 GCA_004026545.1 Mormoops blainvillei | reverse complement strand
CCTCCCCACTTTCCCTCTGGCTGTCACTGCACTGCTGTCTGTGTCTCTGTGTTTTATATATACCTATATGTGTTTTTTTGGCTAATCTCTTCACCCCCTTTCATCCAGTCCCCTCCCTCCCGTACCTTCTGATAGCTGTCAGTCTGTTCCATGTATCCATGGTTCTGTTTCTATTTTGTTTGTCAATTTTTTTTGGTCATTAGATTCTACATATAAGCGAGATCATGTGTTACTTGTCTTTCTCTGACTGGCTTATTTCTCTTAGCATAAGGTTCTCCATGTCCATCCATGCTGTCACAAAAGGTAAGATTCCCTTCTTCTTCTTCGTCTTCTTTTTCTTCTTCTTCTTCTTCTTTAACAGCTCAGTAGTATTCTATCGTGTATCACAGCTTTTTTATACACTCATCTACTTATGGGCACTTGGGTTGGTTTCAGATCTTGGCTATTGTAAACAATGCTGCTTTGAATGTAGGGGTGCATACATTCTTTTAAATTAATATTTCAGGATTCTTAGGATATATTCCCAGAAGTGGGATCACTGGATCAAAAAGCAGTTCCATTTTTAATTTTTTTGAAGAAACTCCATACTGCTTTCCACAGTGGTTGTAACAGTCTACATTCCCACCAACAGTGCAAAAGGGTTCCCTTTTCTCCACATCCTCGCCAGCACTTGTTGTTTGTTGATTAATTGATGATAGCCACTCTGGCAGGTGTGAAGTGATACCTCATTGTGGTTTTAATTTGCATCTCTCTGATGATTAGTGATGTTGATCATTTTTTCATATGTCTGTTGGCCATCTGTATGTCCTCTTTGGAGAAGTATCTATTTAGGTCCTTTGCCCATTTTTTAATTGGATTGTTTGTCTTCCTGGTGTTGAGTTGTGTAAGTTCTTTATACATTTTGGAAATTAACCCCTTATCAGAAGTATCATTGGCAAATATATTCTCCCATACACTGGATTCCCTTTTCATTTTGTTGATGGGTTTTTTTGTTTGTTTGTTTGCTTTTTGCTGTGCAAAAGCTTTTTAGTTTGATGCAGTCCATTTGTTTATTTTTTTCCCTTTGTTTCCCTTGATCAAGGAGATATATCAGCAAAAATATTGCTATGAGAGATGTCTAAGATTTAACTGCCTATGTTTTATGCTGGGATTTTTATAGTTTTGTGACTTACATTTAAGTCTTTTTTCCATTTTGAGTTTATTCTTGTGTATGATGTAGGATGGTGATCTAGTTTCATTATTTTTTGCATGCACCTGTCCAGTTTACCCAGTCCCATTTATTGAAGAGGTTGTCTTTACTTCGTTGTATGCTTTTGCCTCCTCTGTCAAATATTAATTGACCACATAGGTATAGATTGATTTCTAGGCTCTCCGTTATGTTCCAGTGATCGGTATGCCTGTTCTTATGCCAATGCCAGGCAACTTTGATTACAGTGGCCTTGTAGTATAGTTTGATATTAGTTATTGTGATACCTCCAGCTTTGTTCTTTCTCAAGATTGCTGAGGCTGTTTGGGGTCATTTTTGGTTCCAAATACATTTTTGGAATATTCTAGATCTGTGAAATATGCCATTGGTATTTTAATTGGAATTGCATTGAATCTATAGATTGTTTGGGGTAGTGTGGACATTTTAATGATGTTAATTCTTCTAATCCATGAGCATGCTACATGCTTCCAACTATTTCTATATTCCTCAGTTCCTTTACTCAATGCCTTATAGTTTTTAGAGTACAGGTTTTTTATATTCTTGGCTAAATTTGTTCCTAGGTACCTTATTTTTTAGTTGCAATAGTAAATGGGATTGTTTTATTACTTTTCTTTCTGACAGTTCATTATTGGTGTATAAAAAGGCCACCGATTCCTGAATATTAATTTTGTATCCTGCTACTTAGCCAAATTCATTTATTAGATCTAGTTGTTTTTTGGTGGAGTCTTTAGGGTTTTCTATGTACAATATCATGTCATTTGCAAATAATGACAGTTTTACTTCCTCTCTAGTTTGGATGCCCTTTATTTCTTCTTGTCTGATTGCTGTGGCTAGGACTTCTAATACTATGTTGAATAAAAGTGGTGAAAGGAGACATCCCCTGTCTTGTTCCTGATCTTAGGAGAAAAGCTTTTAGTTTTTGCCTGTAGGTTTGCCATATATGGCCTTTATTATGTTGAAGTATGATCTCTCTAGTCCCATTTTTCTGAGAGTTATTTTTATCAGAGGTGGCCGCTGGATTTTATCAAATGTTTTTTCTGCATCTATTGATATGATCATGTGATTTTTATCTTCCATTTTGTTTATATGATGTGTCACATTTATTGATTCGTCAATATTCTATAACCTTGCATCTCCAGAATAACTTGCACTTAATCATGGTGTATGATCTTTTTAATGTATTGCTAGAATGGTTTGCTAATATTTTGTTGAGGACTTTAGTATCTATGTTCATCAGGGATATTGGCCTTTGATTTTTGTTCTTTGTAGGGTCTTTATCTGGTTTTGGAATTAGGATAATGCTGGCCTAGTAAAAAGAGCTTGGAAGTCTTCCCTTCTCTTGAATTTTTTGGAAAAGTTTGAGAAGAAGAGGTATTAATTCTTTGAATGTTTGGTAAAATTCTCCCTGTGAAGCCTTGGTACAGGACTTTTGTTTGCTGGGAATTTTTTGATTACTGCTTCAATTTCATTAGTTGTAATCGGTACCTTCAGGTTTTCTGATTCTTCCTGATTCAGTTTTGGGAGATTGTATGTTTCTAGGAATTTATCCTTTTCTTCCAGGTTGTCCAATTTGTTGGCATATAGCTGTTCATAGAATTTTCCTACAATCTTTTTAAATTCTATAATGTCAGTTGTTACTTCTCGTCTTTTAATTCTGATTTTATTTACAGTCAAACCTCAGTTCTCAAATGTCTTCTATCTCAAATACTTTGGTCCTTGACCAAGTTGTTCATGGAAAAATTGTCTTGGTTGTCAAGCAAAACTTTGGTTCTCGATCTAACAGCCCTTTCATGCTGATACCTGTGTGATCAGTCATGTGTCTCTCAGGCGACAAACAAAGGAAATTTTATTTTTGAATAAATTGCTTCTCGAACAGCCTTCTGGAACAAATTAAGTTCAAGAACTGAGGTTTCACTGTATTTGGGTTCTCTTTCTTTTTTTTTTTATTGATGAGCCTGGTTAAAGGTTCGTCAGCCTTGTTTATCTTTTCAAATAACTAGCTCTTGATTTTATTGATCTTTTGTATTTTTCTTTAGTCTTTTTGTCATTTATTTCTGCTCTGATCATTATTATTTTCTTCTTTTTACTTACTCCGAGTTTCATTTGTTGTTCTTTTTTCTAGTTCTTTCAGGTGTAGGGTTAAATTGTTTATTTGGGATTTTTTTTTGCTTCTTGAGGTAGGCCTGTAATGCTATGAACTTCCCTTTCAGGGTTGCTTTTGCTGTGTCCCGCAGATTTTGGGGTTGTTGTGTGTTTATTTTCATTTGTTTGCAGGTAATTTTTGATTTCTTCCTTGATCTCATTGTTAACCCATTCATTGTTTAATAACATGCTATTCAGCCTCCATGTGCTTCAGTGTTTTTCAGGTTTTTTTTTTATTGTAGTTGATTTCTAGTTTCATACCATTGTGATCTGAGAAGGTAGTTAATGTGATTTTAATCTTCTTGAGTTTGTTAAGACTTATTTTGTGTCCTAACATGTGGTCTATCTTTGAGAGTGTTATGTGCACTTGAGAAGAATGTATATTATTTTGCTTTGGGATGAAATATTCTGTAAATATCAATAAATCCATCCAATCCAATGTGTAATTGAAGGCCGCTGTTACCTTGTTGATCTTTTGTCTATCCACTGATGACAGTAGGGGTTAAAATTCCCTACTATGACTGAATCTCTCCCTTAATATCCACCAATATTTTCTTTATATATTTAGGTACTTTTGTGTTAGGCACACATATATTTACAAGGGTTATAGCCTCTTATTGGATCAACCCCTTTATTATTGTGCAGTAACCTTCTTTGTCTCGTGTTACTACCTTTGCTTTGAAGTCTAATTTGTCAGATATAAGTATTGTTACCTGAGCTTTTCTGTTGTTTCTATTTGCATGGAATAATTTTCCCATCCCTTCACTTTCAGTCTGTGTGTATCTTTTGTTGTGATGTGGATCTTTTGTAGACAGCACATATAAGGGTCATGTTTTTTTTAACCCATTCAGCTACCTTATGTCTTTTGATTGGCGCATTTAATCCATTTATAATTTAGGTTATTATTGATAGGTACTTATTTATTGCCATTTTTTTCTTTATACTTATGTTCCTTTTTCTATTTCTTCTACTTAAAGCGGGTCATTTAACATTTTTTGCAATACTGGTTTGGTGGTAATGAACTCCTTTATCCATTTTTGTCTGGGAAGCTCTTTGTTTCACCTTCAATTTTAAATGATAACCTTGCTGGATCAAGTAGTCTTGGTTGCAGGTCCTTGCTTTTCATCACTTTGAATATTTCTGGACTGAAATGTTTCTGTTGAGAAATCAGCTGATAGCCTTATGGGAACTCCCATGTAGGTTACTAACTGTCTCCCTCTTGCTGTCTTTAAGATTCTCTCTTTGTCTTTGAACTTTGCCATTTTAATTATGGTGTGTCTTGTTGTGAGTCTTTTTGAGTTCATCTTAATTGGGGCTCTCTGTGCTTCCTGAACTTTTCCCATTACCAGGTTAGGGAAGTTTTCAGCCATTATTTCTTCAAATAGGTTCTTTATGCCTTGCTCTCTCTCTTTTCCTTCTGGTACCCCCATGATGTTATGCAGATGATGTTATGCTTTATGTTATCCCAGAGGTCCCTTAGACTTTTTTCGTTTTTAAAAATTCTCTTTTCTTTTGGTTGCTTTCCTTGTGTGCTTACTGTTATCTTGTGCCCTAAATCATTGATTCAGTTCTGTGCTTCATCTAACCTGCTGTTGATTCTTTCCAGTGTATTCTTCATTTCAGACATTGTAGTTTTCATTTCTGACTGTTTTTAAAATGGTTTCTATGTCCTTTTTAATGCTTACTACCTCTTTGTTTACGTTCTCACTGAGATCCTGCATTTTTCCCCCATGGTCCTTGAGCATCCTTATAATAATTGTTTTAAACTCAGTGTCTTTTACTGGGATTTCTCTCTTTTTGGGGGGCATATTTCTTTGTCTCCCCATTTTGTCTCTGTGTATTAGTTAGATATACTATGACTCCCAAACTTGTTATGATGGCTTTATGATGAAGGTGTCTTGCTGGGCTCAGTGGCACAGTCTTCCAGATCACCTGAGCCCCTTACCCCAAGAATGTTTCTTATGTGTTATATGTACCCTCGTGTTGTAGTTGAGCCTTGAATGCTCTTGGCCCTTTCATGAGTGGATTTAACCCTTCAGACTGGCTGACTATAAGGGTAAACCTTGATCACTGCTTTTGAGACACTGTACAGGGGTTACCCCCCACCCAAGGTGGAGTTGTTTCCAGTTGGGTCTGGTGCTTGCTGGAATCCCCCTTTGGGTGTGCCAGTTGTGTGGTTGGTTGGGTTGAGCTCTTGTATGGTCTGAAGCCCAGCACTGATTGTCTTGCTTTTGGGTCTACTTGAGTGGGGTTCAGGTACATGTTGATGTAAGATGTTGTGTGTAAGCAGCCTTGGACTATCTGTCTGGAGTTACCATGTTGTTCGCTGTTTGTGGCTGTGTCTACTGCACCTGGCTGGCTTCAAATCACAGCCCCTACAACAGGCTGTGAACCCGATAAGATGGGGCAGCTGGGTTGGGAGGACAGGACGAGTGGATCCCCTATTTGGAGATCATGCAGGTACTCAATGAGGAGAAAGTAGCTCCTGCTTCAGGGCCAAACCACTTAGTCTCTGCCAGTGTCTCCAACTCTAGTTCCTTCTAGGGGGGCTCACTGCAGGTTCAGGCGAAGTGCAGCCTGCTGTTCCCTCTGCAGGAGCAAGCTCAGTTGCCCTGGGTTCAGGGGGACAGATCAAAAGAGTCTCATGTTGGGGGTAGTGCCAGCTGTGCCAACAGGAGGGGGCTAAACACTTCATTCTGATCCCAGATAATAGCCTCCAAGGGCCTCACGCTTTGAGTATCCCAGCTCTGAGCAGCTCTCCCTTCTCCCCATGGAACTGAGACCCATGGGGCATGGTATTTGGGACTTGGCAAGGCCGATCCAAACAGTCTCCCATTGGGGGTGGTACCTGCAAGCCTGTAGGAGGAAACAGGAACTTCTTACTCTTCCTGGAGTATTGCAGGCTGAGCTCACAAGGGAGATAGCATTTGTACCCCCTAACCGCCCCCCCACAGCGCCCCAAATGTAGCCACAAACAGCAGCACCCGTCTGTCTGTCTGGTTCTGGGACAAAAGCTTCCATGGGAGACATGGTTCAAAGGTCCCAGCTCTGCATGGCACTCTGGTCCCCCTGCACCACTGAACTCAGCAGGATGGGCAAGACAAATGATCCTGCGGGTGGGGGGAGGGGCACTGGCTCTGTGCTTAAGGTGTGGGAGATGAAACCACACAGTTTAGTCACTGTCTGGGTCCTCACCAAAAGCCTCCACAGAAAAAGAGGGCCCTGAAAGTCACTACTGGGTGTAGCCAGCAGATCCCTCCGCAGGACTGAGCATGGCAGAGTGGCTTTGCCAGCAGTCAGAGACTGAGCAGTGCACTCCCCAGGCTGGTGGTATACCAATAAGAGTGCTAATCCCTGGGGTATAGGCATCTAGGTCTCCCAGGCAGACTGACCCCCCACCGATTTTCACCACCAGATGCTATGTGGGCTCCTCTTCCCATCTCTGTTGCTCTGGGTTGGGGATCCCTGCATGGGGTTGAGACCCCCCACTCCTGGGGGGAGGGATTGTTGCAGCCATGATATCCCGATGGCTTCTCAGCTGTTGCCACACCTGAGTGCGGGGACTAGCCCTTTCTGCATCTCTGTCCTTCTTACCAGTCTCTATGTGGCTGCTTCCGTAAATCCTTGGTTATTATATTTCAGTTCAGCTAGGCTTCAGTTGGTTATTTGGGCTGGTGGTTCTGTAATTTAGCTGTAACTCCAGTTTGGGGCTGGGAGCAGGTGAATATAGCTTCTACCTCCTCTGCAGCCATCTTGAAATCCCCAGTCATTATTCATTTGTTAAGACCTATATATAGCACTCATTTTTAAAGAGTTAGAGGCAGTTTATACATAAATCCATGAGGCAAAGGCAGAGTTTTAAGCAGTGCATTTGGAAGAAGGAAAGCGGGCAGTGTTCAAGAATGAGGCTTGAAGTCCCTCAACAAATACTCCTGACCATACATGATTTTATTTATTTGGGGAGGTTGAAGAATTCTCCTTTCCTCAGAGCGCTGTGGTGGGAAGAATCTTTGTGGATACCGGGTGGCATCTCCAGGACAGGCATGATGGCTCAGTGTCTTGTTTAGACCTGTTGCCATTTGGGGAGCTGTTCTTAAGTGGGTCAAGGTCAGCTTTACCTGTTTAACGATCTGCTTAGATGACGAAAGAAGATGCTGGAAGCGATTTGGGGATACTGTACAGGGCACCATGCAGAAAAACCCCAGCCTTGTCCTTGTCCCCCACTCCCACTGTCCCTGTCTCCCAAGCCCTGCTTCCCGGCTGCAGAGGTTGCTTTTGGAAATTAGACATAAACTTTGCAATATGCCTGAGATGCCACAAATCACACACAGCAAGCTTATAATTCCTATCGACATGAGCATCTTAGTTTGTTATCTGCACTTCAGAAAATTCAGTCCCTTTCAGTGTGGGAGATATTTGCTCATTGCCACTTTGAAAACCCCCAAATCAAGAAAAAAGGCAGGGGAAAACTGGGCAGGAGGATATATTTTGATATGATAGAGAGACCAAGAACTGAATTTTATTTCCAGCTCTGTCGCTAATTAGCCGTAAGACCTTGGGCAAGTAAACTTCACCCCAGCACCTCAGTTTTCAGATCTGTAGAAAGGAGTGATGGTATCCGCTCTGTCCCTTTGTTTTATTTTGATGTGCACTGAGACAGTGGCTTGGAGGGAAATAGAGCGTTCTGCATGTTGTCTGCCCTCCCTCCAACCTTTGATTCCTCCTCGAAGAAGCTAAATCTAGCTTCACATGGCCAGATAGCCCAGAGTAGCGACATGGCATAAGTCATCAAAAACCCTAACAAAGGTTGACTCACTCAACCCAGTGGCAGATTGGAGGGCTTGACACACTTGAGAAGATGCACAAGACTTCAATTCTCCTTGAGACTGCAGTATGGCATATGGCAAGATCTTCAGAGGTGGCCTTGTAACACTCCAAAGAAGTCATGAAATGTAGGGCTTATTGATACAGAACAGGGGTTGGAAAGCTACAACCCAGGGACTAAATCCAGAGCAACGTCTGCTTTTGTAAATACTATTTTATTGGAATATAGCCAGGTTTATTCTTTTATGGATCTCTGTCTAAGTCTATGGCTGCTTTCAATAGTGGAAGTGAGTAACTGTGACAAAGACTGGCCCTCAAAGCCAGAAATACGTAACTACCTAGCCCTTCACAGGAAAAATTTGCTGATCCCTGGCTTAGAATATAGATCAAAACAGACGGCCACACAAACCTCTCCAATGTGTAGCTTCTCCAGTTATTTAGCTTATTTTACTTATGAATTCCTATTTATATCTCAGGGGAGTTAATACTGATTCTGGGCTCAATGGTAAAACAAGTGAAATGTCATTTTCTTTGTCCCCCCCCCCCTAATTTTTTTTTGGAGTCTCCTCCCTGCAAGAGACAGAAGAAAATTGTCCATCTATGTGTTAGGCATTTTACTTATCCCATCACCTTTCCTTTTTATGATAACCAATGAGTTAAATTGTGTCCACACGGAGAAACTGACCTCCAGAGATGTTAAGTAACTCGGCCAAGATCACACAGGTAGTCTGGGGTGAAGTCAGGATTTCAATCCAGGGCTGTCTAATCCCAAATACTAGACTCTTCCCATCGGAGATTGCAGCTCCGTAAACATTTGTCTTTGTCCGTCCATCCCACAGTTTCTCCTCTGTAGCAGAGCAAGTGCCCTTCTTGCTTTGCTGCCTGGGGTCTTGGTAATGACACTGTGTTTGAAGTCCGGGGTTCTGGAAGCAACCTGAATGTGGGGAACTATCAGTGTTGGCTGAGCCGAGCTCCTGGCCTGAAGCCAGGCTGGGAGAACAGGCATCTGATCTATGATAAGGACGGGGGCCCAAGGCGGCTGCAGCTGCCCTCGCCCGGCCCCTTGGCTTACTATGTGGTCAATCTTCTGATGAAAGGGCTAGAGGGTTAAAAGTCAGTTCTGAGTTGACAGTTAATATACCTGCCCTCCTCTTGCTCCCTGGGGAGGGATTTTTTTTTTTTTCTGTAAGGTTAATTCGGGGTAAACACATATTAGGGAGAAGCAGGAATGGTAAAGCTTTTTTGAAAAATTTAAAAGGGAGAAGTCCAGTGATTAATCTGTTATCCTGTGGTTGAGGATCTTAGCAGTATACATGTTGAATTCTTTAAAGGCTCCTAGCTCCAGGCTTATGAAGGGCTGATAAATAATAAATAGTAATTAAATTAATGATGTGCACACTGGCCGCTCTGAATTCCAGGAAGTTTGAAAATGAACTCACCCTTTATCATAATTAAGACCCTCACCCAGGGTGCCCTGGCGATACTGTGTGAAAGAAGATATCATGGAGGCTCCCCCACAGATGTCTTGAGTGTTCATAGCTCAGTTTGGGAAAAGGAAAAGGTAGAGAAATAGAGGGTCCTGCGTGGGGGCTGAGGTAGCCGTGTCCGCCTTGGCAGGGAGAGGCTGTGGGGCAGACAGAGAGACATTTATGAGAGGGGGTTGGAGTTATCGGATCCTGGGTTCTTCAGGTTCGTATTTATCGGCTCTCTACCCCTTAACCTGAGAGAAACGTCAGTCTATAAAGGATTTCTAATACAGCAAAACTTTGTAAATCATTTGGGACTAGGGCGGTCACCTGGAAAGTCCCCGGAAAAGCCGAGGCTGGCTCTTCTGGAGAAACAGCTCCGCAGTAGGGGCCGTAGCATGGACTGAAGAGGCCCCGTCTTCAGCCTCAGGTGGAAACCTGCGGCGCCCACTCACCCAGGCTGTCCCACCCAGTGTAATGTCTGGGACCAGGCCATGGCTCCAGGCACAGTCAGCAATGGCCACTGCCGCTCATTCCTCAGGCTATGTGGTTGCGAGCAAATCTGAAACACCGAGATAATAACTCCTGGAGGGAGGAGGCCCAGGAAGCCGGAGATGTGAGGGTCAGCCTTCATGCAAGAGGAGGATGAGAGGGTGCGAGTGAGCAGGGACTAGTCATGGGAAAGTCTGTCTCCTGCAGTCACTCGTGGGGCTCGGGGAATTGGTGTGTGTGTGGGCTGAGGTGGGAAGGGCTGAGCCTCTGACCTCTGGGTTAAGGAAATGCCATTTTCTTTCTTTCCTTTAAGAAAAAATTCACACACATGCACACATATACATACAAACACACCAAAAAAATCCAACGGTTTGTGGTCCTGTTTATTCTCAGACAGGGAGTGGACGGCCGTTCGGAGGTGTCCGACTGTGCCGTCCAGCCAGACTGACATCTGTGGGAGTTCAGGGTTTTAAATGTTTAGTCTGCACGAGACCCCCAGGCCCCAGAGGGCTCAACTCCTGATAGGCCTGACTTAGCCACCTACTCCTACCCCCTCCCGTGAAATGGAATCATGGGGGTTTGTGTGAGGGAAGCTCTGCTCCCCCCGCAGTCCAAGGGGGAGGACCTGGTTACAGGGCTGTCACCGGAATGGTTGGGAACCTCAGCCTGGGACTTAGTGTGTAGCTCAGAATCTTCCCTCCCCTCCCCTTCTTCCTTTCAGTGAGCCACCATGCTCTCCTCTGATGGGGCGTGGCCAGGGCTCGGCCCCACGTCCCAAGCGTCTCTGTTCACTTAGCCCTTCACACTTACTGCTCTCCCTTACGCGCAGCCCCGCAAATATTTGTCAGCCCGTCTGCACCCCGGCCCTCTGCCTCCCACCCCTCACCCCGTAGTTTTGTTCTTTATTTCTCTTTAAATCTCCAGTTTCTAAATCCAAATTCTAGATATTTACCCAAGATAAATGAGAGAATGTATTTATATAGAGTCTGAACATGAACGTTCATTGCAGTTTTATCTAGAATAGCCTCAAACTGGAAACAGCCCAAATGTCTATCAAGTTAATGGATAAACGGGCTGGTGTATTTATACGATGGATACTAATCAACAATGAAATGAATGAAATATCGTGTTGCCCGACAACATGGAGGAATGTCAAAATAACTGTGCTGGGCAAATAACCTAGGCAGTAAAGAGCTCACACTGTATCATTTGCCATAGAAGATACTTAAGAAAACTAGGCATGTTAATCTATAGTAAAAAGGCAGGTTGGTGGCTGGCTGGGGAAGGGATGTGGGGACAGGTAGCAGGGATGGATTATAAAGTGGCCAGGGGAGTCTTTTGAAGGTGATCGATATTTTCGTTGTGGGGATGCTGTCTCAGGTAGATATGTATATCAAAACCTATCACATTGTATTATTTCAATGTGTGCAGTTTATTATATGTCAATGATATCTTAATAAAGCTGTTTTAAAAAATCTCCAGCTTCTAGCACAGTACCTGCCACATCTGGAACTGGCCCATACTGAGCTCAGCTGAATACGCTTGTCAAAGATTGCACTGGGCATGGTGGTATACAGGCCATGCTCAGGGAGAGCTTTGCAGATGTCTGCACTTGCTGTGTGTAGAGTTCTTGGGCTACAGTCATGGAGTGAGCAGTGGGCCGGGGTTGCCCTCTGAAATGGGTGCTCAGCTGAAGTTCTCAGCCCATTTGGCAACAGAAGAGGAAGAGCTGGGGTCCATGGGACAAGGACAGGGAAGTGAGGGGATTGCCCCTGAGCTGCAGGTGGGCGCTGCAGCCACTGAGGTTCTACCCGAAAGTTCTACAGGGCCTGGGAGAGACAGCTGTCCCACCTGGGTGGGACAGCAGGTTGGGTCTAATAATCATCTACTTGGTTCTGGCCTGAGTAGCAGCAGGCAAACCACAGTTAAATAAGCCTGGTTTAGAAAACATGTTACTGCTGAAAGTAGGCTTTTGAACCAGTTTATGTGACATTTTGTCTCTCAGTGTTCCCGGGGACTAAAGGGCATGAACATGCATAAAGCAAAGCAAATACGTGCAGAATGCAAATTATTTACATCAATAAACATAATTTATACAAATCAATTAGCAGAATGAGTTGCAAAAAAAGAAAAGGAGAGAAAAAGAAACCATCAGTCTGAACTGTGGATTGAAATAGTGTCTCCTGTGTTTAGCAAAATGCTGAATTTAGAGGCCACCTCCAGGAAGAGTCCTTGTCACCCTGGGGTCTCAGTTTAGCTGGTTGTTCTCTGTCCACAGAGCTCCAGGTCTAGAGATTCTGTGTCTTTACTTGCCAAGGGCAGTGCAGGAGGTACGCTTAGCATCTTCTCCTTCAACCCGTGCGGCCTGCTCTGATGTTGACCCATCTACCTGTGTCTCCTATCTGACACTTGTAGTGAGCCTACTATGCACACAGTGTAGCATTGTGACATTGTGAAGGCGATTCCAAAGATATGGAATGTCCTTGCCCTGCAAAACTCATTGTCTAATTCAAGGCTTCTCAACTTCTATAATGCTGACATTTTGGGCTCGAGAATTCTTTGTTGTCGGGGGACACCCTGTGCATTATAGGGTGCTTAAAAACATTTCTGGCCTCTGCCCACCAGATTCCAGAAGTTCTTCTTTCCCCACCTCATCCTCAGTTGTGACAAGCAAAAATGTCTCCAGAGATATTGCCAGAAGGTCTCCTGGGGGGCAAAAGTCACCTCCAGCTGAGAAACAGCTGGTCTAACTGGAGACAGACACACCTGACACTGAGCAATGTGTTTTAACGGTGCATGCTCAAAGGATTATGGGATGAGAAAGGCAGGAACAAGGGATGTCTGAGCTGTGCCTTGGATGGTATGTGGAAGTTCAGCAGCTACAGCAGAGAGGAAAGGGCCCTGTATGCAGATGGAACAGTGTATAGGAGCAAAGTCATTCCGGAGCGTGGTGCATGTGGGAGCAGAAAGAGCTAGATGTGGCCGGTGTGTGGGCTGAGAGATGCTGATGGGGAAGGAGGAGACCTGAGAGGGACTGCTAAAGCAGGTCAGGACCGGTGGAACAGAACCCTGCAGGCAATGATACACTTAAACTTCACCCTTTTCTGACATTGGAACCGATGAAGATCTTCAATCTTAGTCAAGACTGGGGTGGGCAGTTGAGACAGCTCTCATGCACTAGCCAACCAGTCCAACCCAATCCAACCCAATCCAATCCAATCCAATCCAATCCAATCCAATGCAAGAGAGGTAGGTGACTTAACACTTGACCTTCTTCTTCCTTGATTACTTCCCTAACCTTAAACAGAAACCAGAGGTAAAGTGAACTGAACAGTGTCTGTCATTCATCATGTGTAAACTGTGACTTTTCCTGAATGCCTAGGAATGAACTGAATTCTGAGTTATTGTGGAAGAGCCAGCTGCCTCCCTTTCCATATTACAGAGTTGTCACTGAGAAGGTGCTGCATCTCTCTGTCCCCTTCTTGCATCTAAATAGAGACATGACAATATCTCACAGTGAATTGTGAGCAGACTTGGTGTGTGCCCCTTCCAGGGCAAGGCTGTTCCATAGCCCCTTCCACCGGCTCTGGGTGAATGAAGGTTCAGAGCATGGCGGAACCACATGATCGAAGGAGCCTTGGCCCTTGAAAGACTGTGTGGGAGAGAGATGCTCATAGACTTAGAGCACCCTCCCGAGATCTCACATGAGCAAGAAATGAACTTCTCTGTGTTAAGCCACTGCATTTGGGGCCTATTTGGTAGTGCATCTTAGGTCATCTTAACAGATACAGAGATTGCTAATCCAATCCTAAGAGCAGATGTCCACTCTGTTGCCAGCATTGAAGATTGGACTATGAGGCTGAACACCGCAGATGAAGTGATGATGCCTCTGGGGATGTGTGTCAGGGGCCAGTGAGGTGCTGGCTTGATCCTCCTTCCTGTAGCGTGCGCTAAGATTCCCAGATGGTAGCTGCTCCCTGCACTTTTATATCTTTTCCTTCCCCACCCAGGTTCCCTTCTTATCCCCCACTGTTCCATCCATCCCCTTTCCCCCTAACACTCTAGGCTAGCTGTGTTATCGGTACAATTGCCTTTAAACAGTAGATTCATTCCCCTGAAACCAGGAGGGTGTGTGTGAGTGTGTTGTGTGTGCATACGCACTATGAGCCTGATATCAGGCTCAGGCAAGTGAAACATCCTCCATTTACGTGTGGGGATCAGAGGACTGGATGTGGGGAGTTGCAAGAGAATACATGGGGATACCTTTTACTCTTTGGTTTGCAGGGAAAATAACCTTTAGGATTTTACATGGAGCTTTATATGTGCATGTTGAAAACAAGATGGCAGGAAGAAAGGCATTGCTTTTAAACTCCCTTTCCCAAAGGATCCTTTTTTATCCACTCTGCCTTACCTGCTTGCATACTGTTCAATGGAGGAGGAGGAAGAGGAAGAGGAGGAGGAAGAGAAGGGGGCAAGAGGAGGAGGGGGGTGGAGGAGGGGGAAGAGTGGGAGGAGGGGGAGGAGAAAGCAGGGGTTGATGGTGAAAAATAGAAGGGAAACTTGAGTGTGTCTTTTCTTCTCTTTCTCCTTCTCCACCCTTAGCCATCAATTAACAGAAAAATATTTTTAAAAGATCCCTTGATGGCATCCCCAAATGCGAAGGCTGACATTTTCTTAGCTGATGGCCCCCTTCGTGAAGGTATTTCGTGTCCTCCCAGCATGCCTGCTGGATCCCCGGTTTGCCGCGGTTGCTAAGGTAAATACTCTTTCCATTAAGCACCGCAGCCCAGGAGTGGTCTAAAGCCCAGATAAATGACCGAGGAGTAAGTTAAACATTCCCTGGGGCAATTTTAACCTATGCAATGGCTTTTTGGGAAAATTGCCTGTGTTTTCATGTTTTGGCCAGGGGGGTGTCTCTTATTCCCTTCTTTTTTCTTTTCTATTCAGCTGAGTGCACCTTCTCTTTCATTTATTCATGTTTTGGATGAAGGGTGGAAGCAGGTTTAATAAATCACAGAGGATTCCACCTCCCCATCCCCAGTTCTGTGTGTATTTGTAAAGAAACCCAGAGCGGAATACATGCGTTATGTTAACATTGGGGGGACCTGAGGCATGTGGCCAATTCCTGCAGAGGCCCCACTTCCATTTCCTGTGAAAATACCACAGCATAACAGGCACTGGAGAATGATGTCCTTCTGGAAGTTTCCTCTGGCACGAGGAGGATTCGAGGATCCTGGTCCTTAGTGACTTTTAAGGACGGCTATGCCCAAAGCTTTATACATGGCTTGGTTTTGCTTGCTTTTTGCCTCGAAAAGAATGTGTTCACAGTTCTTGGGGGAAAAAAAAACAAAGTGTCCTGACAGTTGTCGTGTTTCATCATTTGACTTAGAGGCCACGGGACAGGCTTATTTTCTTTTAATCTTTTGTGGAGTCTGGATTTCTGGGCAGAAGGAAATGTTTGGCCAATGGAGGGACAGCTGGTGGGCAGTGACCTCTTGATGCCTGCAGGGCCCTTCAGGAAGAGAATGCCTTACCTGAGGTCCACTCTCAGTTCTTTCCTGGCTTGGGATTTGCTACTTTGCCAGGTGTGCTTTATCTTCCCGCTAGATGAGATATTCCTGCCATCCCAGAATTCTCATTCTCTCTCTCTCTCTCTCTCTCTCTCTCACACACACACACACACACACGCACACACACAGAAGGGACTGAAGATCAGGACTGAAATTCTCCAGGTTGGTGGTTTTCAAATTGTTTCTCTGAGCCTCTGGGACAAGGAGAGTGCTAGTACCTGGCGGCTGGTTCCACAGCCAGAGTGATCTTTTAAAAAATGTGAATCTTATCAGGGCACTCCACTCCCTGCACTTCGATCAAAACTGCACCCCAGAGTGTGAGCTGCCAGGCCCTGCGGGACGGACTCCTCTTCAACTACATCTTGTGCCCCTTGCCCTCTGGGGGGCTGCAGGCCCCCAGCTTCCTCTGCAGTCCTGGCCTCCAAGGCTCTCCCCCCTACACTTCACCTGGTTCCTCCCATGCATCCTTTGGGTTCCACTTAAATGTCTGTCCTTTGAGAAGCCTTCCTTGACCCACAGACAAAGTCAGTGTCCCTGAGGTGTGCATTCATAGTGCTTGATGCTTTTTCACCATTGCATGAGGCCCAGCTGAAATTACTTATGTATTTGGTGTGATTATTTGCTTAAAGCCGGCTTTCCCACTAAACTCTAAGAGCCACAGGAATGGGGTAAGTCCGCTCCATTTGCAGTTGTATCTCTGTCCCATGGCATATAGTAGGTGCTGAATGAATATATATATTGTTTAAGGAAAGAGAGAATGACTGAGTGGCACTGCCTCTCCATGTCAGAATGGTGCCCGGCCTCCTTTTAATCTTTTTTTCCCAACCCTTCAAGCTGTCCGTCAGCTGTTTAACAGAGCAGATTAGAATAATTTCACCAGCGCTCATTTTAAACAGGAGGGATGAGTGGGCCTTTTAAAGCACCTTGTTTAGGCAGCCCTCAAAGAATGCAGCCTTTATTCCCCTTCCCGGTGTGCGAAACCAGAGCTCCCAATCAGTATGCACAGGGTCTGGATCCCGGAGATCTTGGAAATGACCTGGATGTCCTGGAGGCTATCCAGGGCCTGGAACCAGATGAAGAGGCCCCACTGCCCATTGCTGAGGCCTGAACTCCTTGTTCAAGCAACCCCTTTGCCAAACCGCCTCGGGCTGCAGCACCCGGCTCCGAAGCAAGACTTGGATGGAGATATTAGAGAATAGTTCTGACACCCACCTCCTTTTCCTTCTGAAAAAGCCCAGCTTTATGGCCCTTTCAGGAAATATGGGAGGGGAAGGCCCAGAATGTAACTGGGGCAGGAGTAGGGGTGGGGGCGAGATGGAGAATTCTTATGTTTTTCGTTCTTGACTCTAAGTCAGTCTGTTTTTGTACTTGCGTCTTTTAAGCTTTTCCACATGTGCCCCAAGGGCCCATCGGTGAGTGTGTTTTATAAACTGGAAAAATGAATAAAAATAAGACCCAGAAGGGAAACACCAGAAGGAGTGTGAAGGGAAAAGTGTTAGTTCCTCTGTACCTCCCAGCTAGGCCTGCCCTGCATTTGTGGGAGTCCCAGGGTCAGGTTTATTTGGCTTTATGGGTAAAATGTGGAGTCTTCGTTCAGAGAAAGCCTCATCGGTTTTGTTCTTGGCCTGCTCCGTTCAGCATTAATTAACTTCAGGAAAGTAAAAGTGATCCTTTTTTATTTGGCTATCTGGCTCCACAGACCTCGCTGGCTTCCTGTCCCATAGGTGTTGGATTGATGGGACTGCAAATGTGTAAAGTCTCTCACAGGAAGCCCCCCGGCATGGCCATTCGGAGGCTCTCACCTCCTGCCGGACCCCAAACACGAGAAACCAGGAGGCCCAGACCCCGTCTCTCAGTTTGCACCTTAGGAAATGGTACCTGAAGAAAAAAACCTCCATTTTCTTTTTTTAACACACTTGGGCTGATATAAGAGCCCAGGGAAGGGGCTCTTTGGAAAATAAATTCTCCAAATTGCCTGAAAAATTAATCACAACCCAAATCCCAAATATTTTGAAAAGCAGCACTTTTAGGAAGTTTGAAGAAACGTTGACTAATTCTGGAAGGTTTAATCCATCCCCACAAGTCTCTGTCTTGTGACCTAAGGTCATATGCTCCAAAACCTGTTTGATTAACTTTATCAGTACCAACATTTTTGAGAATGTACACCTAACATATGTATATTTATTTATTTACATAATTTATGCACACATACTTTTTACTCACTTTATATGTATATTTTAAAAATACTCCCCCTAAATAAACTATGAAGATTTGATACAGATGAAATAAATATTTAAGAATAATGATTGTTAATCTATCAACAATACAAAACCCTTTTTGTTTTCACTTGGATATACAGGGTCCAGTACAAATAATGTCCCTTTTTTTTTTATTACAAAACTGTAATCATGTAATCCTGTAACATAACAATATCACACTCAAGCACACCATATGACATTTTAGGTGAAATGTTCAAATTAAAACTATAAATTATTACACCCATATTATTACCCTACCAACCACACTCAAGCAGGCGTTATTTCTGCTGGACCCTGTATAACCAATAACCATATTTTTAGTGAGAGCAGTTGGCTTGGATGGGCTCATTGTTTCTGAAAATCTTGGCATCTTGCTTTGTGATGCATTGAGTCAAAAGCCTGGTTCTAGGTTTGGTTTTTCAACATCTTGGGTGTAATAACTAAAAAAGATATATAAGATATATTAACCCAAGTGGAAGAAGAGAGTTGAGACTCTCATTGCTGAATCCCAGCCTCTGTGAAAGCAAAAATTTTAGTCTGTCATAATGTGCTACAGAAAACAAACAAGTGAGGATGTCACTGTCAACATCTCCTTGTTGTGAAATCCCCACTTTCCCTCAAGACACCTCCAGGATCACATGTGACACCGATTGTCTGTCCCATGGTAGCATTCTGTATATCAGGCGTTAGTAAGGCTTATTTTCTTTATGTTTGTGGTAGGCGGAATGTTCTCTTGAGGTGTCCATGCCCTAATCCCTGGGAGCTGTAAACATGTGACCCTCCCTGGCAAAGGGCACTTTGCAGATGTGATTAAGGGTAAGGACCTTAAAACAAAGAGATTACCCTGGAAGATCCTGGTGTGCCCAATGTATTCCCATGAGACCTTAAAAGCAGAGACCTTTGGCTGGAGTCAGTGATCTGCAACGAGAGGGGAGGTCAGAGCTACCTGGAGTATGAGAAGGACTTGTGCACACTGCTGGAGGGGACCACGTGGAAGGCATGGCTAGCAGTGCAGGCCACCTCTAGGAGCAAAGACCGGTTCCCAGCTGACAGCCAGCGAGGAACCAGTGACCTCAGTTCTATAGCCTCAAGAAACTGAATTCGGCCAGCAGCCTGAATCAGTGTTCCCAAGCTGCAGCAAGGAATGTGGCCTTGCCCACACCTTGATTTCGGCCTGTGAGACACTAAACAGAGGATCCAATCAGGTCTGACTGGTCTTTTGACCTACAGAAACTGCGAGATCGTACACCCCTCATGTGTTGTTTTAAGGTGCTACATTTGTGGTAATTTGGTGCAGCAGCACTGGAAAACTAATGCAGCTAATTATGTTAGAAAAACTGTAAGAAATTCTCATCTTTTCTTCTCATACCCCAGTGGTTTATCTTGTTATACCCTTGGGATATGGGAACACCATTTTGAAAGCACTGTCATTCAGGATTCTAGCGCCCACCTGGGAAAAGATCCAGAGATAACTTTCAGGATGTATTTCTAAGCCATTCACAACTAACCCCCCCAAGAGAGGAGTTGTCCCACCCAAGTGCGAAGCAGAACCACAGTAAATTCTGGATGTAACAAATATAACAATTGTCACTAACTCTTCAGTGTCCACCTGTCAGCTCTGTTCTTCCTGTCCTCATGGCAATGAGAGGGAAGCGGTGATAAGGCCCAGGATCCCAGCCACCAGGATACCCATGGTTGGAATCTCCTTTTTAAATGGAGTATCATTTTTGCTCAAGGCCCGCTTATATCCTTTCAGATTTTATAACTGGCCACCCCTGTTCATGTGGCAACTCCTGTTCTATGAGCATAGCAGATGTGGTGGTGGCATAGGCCTGAGGGGCCCTTTCCTACTTCAGCGACTCAGCGTGGGCCATCTCTTTGATATTTACAACAGCCCAGTGAGTGAGGGCACAGTCATCAGATAAATGAAAGCTCAGAGACGTTAGTGACCTGCGCAAGGTAACGAGGCCAGCAGGACACAGAGCCAACCCACCTGAAGGACCTGGCTCCAACAGGGGTCTGGAAAGAGGGCAGAGGCAGAGCGTGGGGTTGGGGGCAGGACCTACATCACCAGGACGCAGCAAAGAGAGAGCATTGGCATCTGGGGCAGGACCGACTGTGTGTGGCTGTGTGACGACAGCCCACACGAATCTTGCTCATTTTTATCACAGGTGCTCTCCCCTCGTTTGTCTGTTTGAGACCCCCTCCTGCTTTCTCTCAGCCTCTCAGTCCATCAAAAAGCCCTCTTGAAACGCCTCTACCAGGATCTCCCTAGTTTTTTTATTCCCTTCAGTTCCCATGTGCTAATTGTCCAAAAGATTAATTCTGGCACTTATCATATGCTGCTTCTATTGTTACTAAAATAAAAAACAGTGACCGTTTTGACCCATTGGGAAGACTTTGTATGCCCTGCTTTATACATTTTGGTGGCCCTACTCTACGTGGTACAGGGGCACAGACAAAAGGGGCTTAATGAATATATATATATATATATATATATATATATACACACATATATATATATATACACACATATATATATATATATACATATATATACTGAATGAATGAATGAAGAGATGCTATTGATTCCCTTTGTTCTTTTTCTCTGATTTTATGTCTTAAACATAGTTTCCCCCTTTAATGACAGTAATTAGTGTGATTTAGGTATAGGGGAATGTAAGCCTACGCAGTCCGAGATGAATAAATAACAGTAGACCCATTTCTGCCTGAACCACACATGCTGACTCAGTCTAAAGGCACCGCGTAAAGAAGGCCAGGCTGGATTCAACGGGGCTCAGCCCTGTGGGCCATCTCTTTGGCATTTACCCGGCACCAACCCACCGGTTCCCGTGTTGTGTCTCCTGCGAGCAGCAGCTTCATTTGTTTTCTCTTTACGTCCACCGAGGATCGCGTAGTGTGATGTGCTACTTAGGAATCAGCTCTCAGCCTGGCTCCCGACTGGACCTCTCTGAAGGTCCATGCTGGGGGTGGTGGCAGCGCTTGCCACTCTGAGACCTGCACAGACAGACTAGTTTTGAAGACTCGCGCTGGGCCGTAAAGCTGCCAGTGTTGACTCTGGCCCCTGACTTCATCTCTGGCTTGGCTGTACCTGCTCTTGAGTTTCTACCAAACAGGATTGGCTGAGTTAACACCCTCACCCTTCTCAGAGACACTGGACTTTCCTGGACCCCACTGCCCAGCATGTCAAGCTCCATACTCTCGGCCTCCAAAAGGACTTTGCAAAGTTTCTTCCTCTCTCCTCTCCAGTATAGCTTCGTTTTAAAAAAAAAAATTGAATTTATTGGGGTGAAATTGGTTAATACAATTATATAGGTTTCAGGTATACCGTCCAGTATCGCTTCTGCGGTCCAGCCAGGCTGTTTCCTGCGTTTCTCACGTGTACACCGTGCGCATTCCTGACTCGGAGCTACTACATCATCACCTTCATCACAAGTAGTCATTTTCCCTGCATCTTTCTCAATGTCAAGCCCCGTGTTGCTTAAAAAAAAAACACAAAAAAACCATTCCCGATAACACAGACCCTACTGGCCATTTCCCTCTTTGATCCCCTACCTGTCCCATTGTTTGTCCCACACATTTTGCCTGTGAGAGCGATAGCACTTTTAAATTAAATTAAAAAGTGCTTATTTTTTAAACATTAAAAAGCACTTCGAAATTATTGTTAAGAAGTCCTCAGCCTGCTGCTTAAGGGGGATCTGTGGGACATGGATTACCAGGCCCAGGCATGGTGCCGAGTTTTTATGAGTCTGGCTTTATGTGACCAGCGAACACCCGACGATCAGGCAGCTCCAGGTGGAGAAACAGCCCTGGAGAAACTTGGTGCATGTACACAGGAGATGGGCGTCAGGGTGCCTTCCGCAGCACTTGGTCTGGAATAGTAAAGCAACAGAACAACCCGAACGTCCATCCAAGTAAATAAGTCCTGTTAAGTTCATGTAGTGAAGTCCTATAAATAAGTTGTGGCAAGTTCATCTAGTGAAATCCTATACAGCAGTTAAAATGAATATATGAAAGTTACACGTTAACAACTCAGATAAATCTTAGCAAACATCATGTTAAAAAAATGATTGGTTGTACAAGCAGAAGTACTGTATAATACCATTTTTATGAAATTTTAAGACACAGAGAACACTACTCTCCATGTACACATAAGGAATTGCAGGATTAAAACACGCATGAGACAATATGTAGCAGGGGCGGGCGAATGAGGCTGACTGGTCAAGTCCTGCTTGCTTCCTGCGTTGGCATGGCCAGCAAGCTAAGGGTGGTTTTTACAGTTTTAAATAGTTGATAAAAGTTGTAAGTCAATCATATCTCAGTAACTCTGGAAAAGAAGTAAGGAAAAAGTAGTTGACAAAAAAATCAAATGTAGGACAAGATTTTGTGACATCTGAAAATTACATGAAATTCAAACATCAGTGTCCATAAATAAAACTTGTTGGCACATTGTCACACTCATTCCTTTAGGTATTGGCTGTGGCCTGTGGGCTCCAAAGGCTTGCCTGTGTCCTTGCAACATGGCACCTTAGGGCCACAAAGTTGAAAACAGTAACTATGTGGCCTTTCACTGAAAAAGTTTGCCAGTTCTTGATCCATATCAGATTCAGGGGAATGGTTACCTCTGGTAAGGGAAGGAGAGAAATGGGGTGGAGGGATGTATATTAGGGGTGTCAATGATAACGTTTCGCCTTTTAAGCTGCTGATGAGTTCTATATAATTACTTATATGTTCAGCATTTAAACTATTTCATAATATTAAAAGAGGTAAAATACCACCCCTTCCCAAACCCCTGTAAAGAGGTACCATTATTGTCTCAATGACAGATGAGGCTGGGAGCAGGTACCAGCAGTAAACTGGAAGTTGGAAGAGGGGTAAACTCAGGACCGTGTGTTGTGGGGCCTCTGAAGCACTAGCCTGTGCTGCCCACCGGGGCCTGCTGGCCAGCTGGGGCCAAGGGACTTAATACGGAGCCACGCTGGAGTGCTCGTTTGTCCCCACACGAGAGTTGTTTTCTGAAATTTCCCTCTCCCGTTACAGGGTTCTCTCATTTTACTGCACTTCACAGGGGTTATGTTTTTTACAAACTTAAGGCAACACCCACTACCAGCAAAAGGATTATGACGCTTTCTTGTGACACTCAATTTATGATGGTGGTCTGGGACCAAACCTGCAATATCTCCAAGGTGTGCCTGTACTGGCATCTTCTGAAGGTGAGGGGAGGAAGACGATAGGTCACCATTTGTGACATTACCTATGACTGCATTGCCTAGATATTAATCGTCCCCAATATTTTAAAGAGCTTTCTGTTTCTGTAAGTTGTTCTCACAGGTTCACTCAGGAACCCCGGTAGGAAACAAGGCAGTCATAATTGCCCACATTGTGGAGACAGTTAAAGGAAAATTCTGATCGACTGGTTGGCTCTTTAACATTCCCAGAGGGCGGTGGCATGCTGGGCCTGACTTCGAGCGCCGGTGGCCACCCAGCTGAGTGATCTTGGACCAGTCCCATCTTCTCTCCAAGCCTCAGGAGCTGCATCTGTAAAATGGAGACAATAATTAGCTCCTACTGCAGAGGCCGGCTGTGAATTAGATTAAATGAGATAATGCACGTCAAGAGCTTAGCACTGCTTCTGGCATATGAGGCGAGCTCCCTACCTGCTGCCTGTTGTATTCTTGCTGTTTCTGTTCTTGTTGTTACTCAAAGACCAGTCTAGAATTTCTTCCCACGGTACTGTTTATCTCTGTCAAGATAGGCTGTGTCTGGGATGATCCATCTTCCACATAGCTCTCATGGTCATTAATACTAAGGGGTTCCCAGTGTAACTACAAGGAAACGAAGTCTCTTAAACTGAGTCCCAGTGACTTGCTTTGTGTGTGGGAACAGCGAAGGCTGGGAAGCCTGGATTTGGCCTCATGTTCTGGGCACTGGGACCTGCCGGCTTTTCCTCTGCAAACATCAGAAACCCAGAGTGCCCCAAAAGGGTAGAAAACCACTACCAAGCAGCAGTTGCAGGGCAATTATTGAAGCAGGACATGGTGTCCTTTCATGTGGCACATGGCATTTGTGGCATTATTCTTTTCTGAATGGGGTGTTACTTTTCTTTCTGTGGTGAAGTACTTATAACAAAGGTGGTTAGGGAGAGGCACTAGAGTCAGGGGTTGGTGGTGGCGGCAGGGAAATGGGGGGTGGGATTAGCATGGTCCCAAAGCTGACAGGCCAGAGGGACTGAGCAATGAAGTACTTGCTGTGCTCAAGTGATCCAAGAGTTTGCATTCTCTGGTAGTCAGTGGTCAAACGGAGTAAGGAGCTTGGAGTTCAAAAGCAGTGACCGCAGTTTCTTCAAATAGGTTTGACTTTAGTTGGGCACCTTGACCAGGATTCACAGGCAGGACTCCCTGGGTTGGAAGTGACAGAAACTGAGCTCAAACTAGTAGTAAACAAACTGAAATTATTGGCTCATATAAATGGAAAGTGCAGAGGCCCATGGGATGCAGGTATGGCTTGATCTAGGGACCTGTCCAAGTTGTCAGAATTCACTCTCCATCACAGATATTTCCTTGAGGCAGGGAGCCCCAAACTCACATGTTATCAGCTGAGAAGGCAAGATGTCATCGTTCCACATGATGCCAGCAGACTCTACTGGGAGGGTCTGACTGCCTGGGCCTGGGTCACTGGCCCCTCCCTGAGAGGAGGGGAGGGGAGGGGAGGGGAGGGGAGAAGAGGGGAGGAGAGGGGAGGAGAGGGGAGGAGAGGAGAGGAGAGGAGAGGAGAGGAGAGGAGAGATCTACTGTGTGGTATAGGGCAGTCTGAACCTCAGGCCCTTTCTGCCGCCTCATCGTGAAAATGAGGATGACTTTGGTGGTGAGCACGTTCCCTCTTAATTTGTCTCAGTATCATCTGCAAAAACGAGAAAATATAAATATGTGCCATATTTGAAGCTGGGTTTTTAAAGGGGGAAGCAGGCAAAATCTGTAAAACTGGATACTTAGAACAAGGAAACATACCATGTCCTGTGGGAAATATACTTAAGCTACCTCACAGTTACCCCTGGGGACCTCCTTGTCCTGCTCTCTCTTCCAGGCTGAGTTGGGGCTGTATTCTAACTTCAAACTTGCTTGTGAGAGTAAACAAAGTACATCAGGGCTGTGTCCATGGGGTCTAGAAAAATGCATGGTTTTCCCTAGAGCCCTAACCCAAGTTCCATGGGGACAGACGGCTCTCCCGGTCCTGAGGAGAGACCCAACTTCACTTGGAGATGTGCTGGTGCTACTCCAGGGAAAAGCTCTGGCCATCCTATAATAAATCCTCTCCCTGCCTTCCTCCTGCTTCGACGGGGATGGGGCTGGTCCTTTTGCATGAACAGGAAAGATGCTAAATTTGGGCTCAAGAACTGGTTTTTGGAGGTTTCTAGTTATGAAGTAGAGACTGTATATGCAGCTCATCGTGCTCGGTGCCCATTTTCAAGGTCCCAGAATCAACAAGCAAGTTCATTGTTTTCCGGAAAAACGTCTTGCAGACTCTTTGCAGGGTCTTGCTTTGAAGCTGTTGGGAAGTGTTTTTGTGTCCTTCCCCTGTACCTGGCTGGCAGCCTTTTCCTCACTGTGGCACATCTACCTAGAGCCACCTGGGAGTAACTTAGGAGAGTTTTCCTTTTACAGGGTGGCCTTTGCGGCTTCCTCGTCTCCTGCGTGATGGCTAACGCCGTTCTCCCCTTTCCTAGAAAGGCGGCTGCTAAAGTTCCAGATCCTCACGTGGTACCTACTCTCCATGCTCAGTCCTCTCACCTTCTTCCACCCCACAGGGTCCCTTCCTTCTCTGCCCTTAAGAATCCTTCCCATCCTTTAAGGCTTCATTTCAAGCCTGACTTTCTCTATAAGCTGAACATCAGAAGCATGTCTGATCTGTGTGGCCGGACGCTTAGTTTTCCGTGTTGTGCTCTGTGCTTCGCTGGGTGTCCTTGCTACCGTGCTGAGCTGTGGGAAGGCAGGGGTCACAGCTGCTCCTTCCTCTGCTCCCCACCCCCACCCAGGACTGACTTGTATGTTGCGCACATAGTAGGAGTGGAAGAAGTATTCAACTCTATTGTTAAAAAAATGCAACAGAGCTCTTTATTCAAATGGAGTCTTAACTGGAAACTAAACCATGTAAAAAGATAAAGCAGAATTGCTCTAGTGGACTGAGGAGCCAGGAATCCCACCAGTTTGCCCCTCTCTCTACTTGTTGCTGGCCCCCTCCGCAGACCCCTATCCACTCCAGCCCCAGAGCAGCTCCATGGAAGACTTGGGAACTGGACCATAGTGGAGCTCACTACATATCTGTCAATTTGCTTGACTGCTGCCCGTGTTCGTGGCCCATGGTCTGAGTCATTGGCCTGGGTTTCTTGGGGAACCATTCTGCTGAGTGGGGTCCTAATTGTGATGGGGTGTCCTCCTTGCCTGCTAGTCACTCTAGACCAGGGGTTGGCAAGATTTTTCTATGAAGGACTAGATAACAAATTTTTTAGGTCTTGTGGGCCATATGGTCTCTGTCCGAATTAGGCAACTCTGCAGTTGCCACAAGAAAACAGCCATAGATAAAAAATAAACAAATGAACGTGCCTGTGTTCCGGTAAAACTTTACCTACAAAAACAGGTGGCGGCCTGGATTTGGCACAGGAACCATGGTTTTGTGACTCCTGGGCTAGACCAAGGATTTAGCTGGCTTTGGGGAAGGCCCTTTCTGATGACCAGGAGAAGGAAGCTAATAAGTCAAGGTTACTTTGAAGGGGTCATCAGCACTGGCTGTCATTGCTGAATGCCTAAACTTGTATTTCCTCTTTTAATGCTCAGAAGGGCAAAAGAGGGCCATTTCACCTCCTTTAGAGGCCCTACCATCCTCTGCTGTCCCCACAAGCCTCTCTTGCTACTCTTGTGTCTCTGTATCAGTTAGGTGCTTCCAGTTTAAAGAACTGTAACATAACAGCATCACGGTTGGTAAGGGGGGATTATTGGAAAGGCACCCAGGGAAGTGAGAAAGAACAGGAAATCTTCTGGGTGGTCACAGAGTGGGCCTCACGGAGAGCGGGAACATCACTCACAGTAACGGGGGATTCAACGGAACGGGTGTGGAACCGAGCGAGTGGAGTCTTACACTCCAGAAGCAAACTTCCTGGGCTCAAATTCCAGCTCTGCTATCTACCAACTATGTCTCCTCCCTAGCCTCAGTTTCCCCATCTGCAAAAACAGTGATGATAATAATAGCATTGACACAATAGGGTCCTTGTGAAAGCACAGTGAGATCACCTGTGTAAGGTCCTAACAATGCCAGGCTGAAAGTTGTGCTCAACGAGTACGGTTGCTGTCAACAGTGGTTCCATTAATAATATTGTTATTAATACTTGTCATTAAGAGGGATTCTACCCCATAGACTTAGGTATCCATCATTGTACACTCTACTGTTTGCTGCATCTACTATTACTTGCCAGTGACAACTCCCCATGCTTCACAGCCAGGTGTCCCTGTAGAAGATTTGATGGCTCTGCCAAAGGTTGTCCAGTATTGGGCAGTCCTGTTGAGCAGGGTTTTCACACTAGACCCTTGTCTGTCCCTTATGACCAGGACACCCTTGACTGAGTACCCCCTCAGACTGGGCTGGAAGGCATTTTGCAGAGCCTGTCTAATAGCTCTGGGGACACGTACTACTTATCAGGACCCCTGCCCGGGTTATATGAAGGCCCTGTGTCCTGCCATGAGGGACCTATCTCCACCTCACACCAGAGCACTCCTCTCTGCTTATATAGGGCTTCCGCTTTCACGTTTTGTCTCACATGTTCCCAGTTCCCAGCTCAGTGCAAAAATTGACTATGTACATTAAACGTTGGTCCCCAAAGCAAATACTTCAGAGAGCAATGTCTCTGGACTAAGGAGATGGGGACAGAGAGGCGACTTGGACATATTTCCTAGGGATCGCCAGTTCTCCTGAGTGTTCTTCCCCAAGAGGGCCCCTCCCTGGCTGAAACGGGGGCTGTAGGTGAAAAGGTGCTTGGCATAGGGTTAGGGCTCTTGCTGTTTCTCCGGAAATACCTGCCTCACAAGTGCGCAGGGAGACAGCTGTCCTACAGCTTTCTGGTTGGGCTCCTTGGGGCTGATTTGATGGTACCTCTAGGAAACTTGCTCTGAGGCTCTTGGTGGGTTTGAGGTAGACTGTTAGTCGAGGTTTCAAAATCTCCTTTCTTTTATTCCTTCAGCAAAGTCCCAGACTATTGACCTTTGGGTCCCAGTGCCGAGCCCGGCTCTGGATTTATCTACCCCACTGGGGCCAAATGCCTGACTTGTTAGCCATGCTGAATGGTTTTATTTGTTTTTGGTGTGCATTTTTATCATTTTTGTTCATGTGTCTGGAGGCTTTCCTTAGAAAATGATGGATGCGTTTTCATAAATCAAAAAATAAATGAGAAAGAATATAAAGGCAAGAAATAGACCCAAGTCTGGAATTTGCCACTCTAGGTCGGAAGGAGCTGCTAGCTATTTCCCAGTGAGGATGCAGTTTTTGATTTTATAAGGTCAGATCCTGACTTATTTCATAGAGTGCAGTTTTCAGAGCATTTCCTAACAATAACGGTCATAATTGTGGTGGAGATAATTCCAGCTGTGCCTGGGGTGGTGCTAAGGGCTTTACATGCACGATCACATTTAATGCAACAATCCCATGAGCTAGATTCTGTTATCTCCATTACGGGGATGAGTAAAGGGAGGGTTGAGCGCTTCTGTTATTTAACCAAGGCCTCGCCGTTGGTAAAGAGTGGAATTAAAATGCAGATTTCCCTGATGCAAACCTCATGCTCTTCGCTGTTACATGGAACTCCTCTTTAGTACTTGATGGAGGTGCTGAAGGGCTGTGGGTTGTGGTTTCTCCTGTCAACTCTCTGGTGAGTAGGTGGCTGGGAGAGATATGGCAGCTCCCAGTTGGGAGGGACTCACGGCGAGAATCTGGTCTCATTGGTTCTGTTCACAGAGTGTCTTCGAGCAGGAGCGCCAACCTTGCTGGTGGCACATTGGGACAGCTCCCCATGACTGTTTCCCCATGATGCCTTGGAGAGTGTCACTGCCACCATGAGCAGGAGTATCCCTGCCCCCTATCCTGTTTCATCGCCCTTGAGCTGAGGCTCCCTTTCCCTGAGGGTGTCCTCTAGGACTTAGCCACAGGGAGGAGGTCTGATACAAACCAGAAGGCAACTGGTGAGAGTCCACGGCTTCCTGTATTAGTCATGAGTCCTCTGGTTGTAAATAACAATTACCACTGGGAATAGCTTAAGAAGAAAGGAGGTGTGGGATGTTTATTGGCTCATGTGACCAGACAGAAAATGATGTTTCTTCTTCTTGGGGATGGGTCCTGATTGGTGTGCTCAGTCCCAGACCAATCCTAGGTCCAGTTGGAGGGACGGGGACACTGACTGGTCCCAGCCTAGTCAGGAGCTCACTTTTCTGGTAGGAGGGTGCTGCTGGAACCAGGGAATGAAAGTGGGGGTGGAAGAGACCCACAGAAACAGAAGTTGCTCTTCTCACGGACAATTTGGTAAATGTCCAGGCCCTTTTCTATTGCTTTCTTCTGCTCCATGCTTCCCTTCTTTGTCTGGGCTGCAGTATGTCTGGCCCAAGTCAAAGTTGTGAAATAAATCTTGGGTGAAATTCTGAAGATCCTCACTTCTTGTTCTTTCTCTGCCCAGAACCGTCCTGGGGGCCCCAGTCCACTTTTGGGGTAGGTGTCTATATTCTTTCTATCTTAGAGCTTCTGAGGTCAGACTCTGTTCTTGGCTCATGCTTCGAGATCTCAAGTGGTATCCCTAGTTGCTGTGCAGGGTTGGAGAGGGGGTTTAGGCCCATAGAGTCTCTAGGCGACCAAGTTTGGAATTTTCCATGCAGCAGGTCTCTACTTCTGTGAACATCTGGTAGGACCAGAATCTTATTCTGATTCAGTGCTCTTTTCCTGATATTTGAGCAGTAACAACATTTGTAGTTTTGCAAAGAGTTCTTTCACAATTT
>PVJD01014249.1:0-30004 GCA_004026545.1 Mormoops blainvillei | reverse complement strand
CTCATAGTGTCCCTATAGTTCTTTGTAATTCTCGCTGAGCTCCTTGAGTTCATCAGCTTCCTTATAACCATTGTTTTGAACTCAATAGCTGATAGTTTACTTTCATTTAGTAATCTTTCTATTCATTTAGTAGTCTTTCTGGGGAGTCCTCCTTTCCTTTTGGTTCGGGGTTGTTTCTTTGTCTTCCGGACATTATTTGACTGCTGGAGCAAAACCACAAAGCCCAGGAAACAAACCCAGGACCGCAGAAATAACCACGCCCTGCAATCCCACTATCAACAGCAAGGAACCAGTATTAATTAGTCTGTTGAGAGATTAAGACTGTTATAAGAAGGAGAGAAATAAACTCTAGTATAAAACCTAGTGACTTAATGTGCACCAACTTGATGGACAGGACATGAATGTTAAAAAGCTACGTAGTGAAAAAAATAATGCAAATCATGGAGAAGACCACAGTGGATTTCGTCTTGATAGCCTCTAGTGTTTACCGCTGTTTTTTCTTCCTGGATCCACCTCTGGTGAAGTCAGATGTTTACCCTGACAGACCTTAGGCAGTCTTTTCAAGACTTCCCAGGATCTTACAGTCTGTGGCTGTCTCCTTCAGTTGTTAATCTAGTCACTCTGCGCTCAGCAGTCAGGCTTATGCACCGTAGGGCAGGGCGGACTCCCTGCTGTGGCTGGGGCTGATGTTTCCCCTCAGGATGCTGCTGCTCAGAGGGGAATGCTCTGTGTGAGCTTGATGGCTGCTGCATTTTGGGGGATAATTTAGTACCTGGATCCCGGAGGCTACTCTCTCAGTTCTCGCCCTAAAGTCTTCATTCCCAGTCTCTCCTCAAGCTCCTGTGGTCCACTCTGCTCCCCTCTGCAGGGATCTACCGTCCGTGGCTGCCAGTCTGCCCTCAGCAGTCAGGCTTAAGCACCACAGGGCTAGGGCAGCCCCCTCCTGGGGGTTGTTTCATCTCAGGCTGGTGCTCAGGGGAGTGGTCTGCCTGAGCAAGATGGCTGCTGCCACGTGGGGAATGACTCAGTCCCGGGATCCCAGCAGCTACTTTCTCAGTTCTCTCTCCAAAGTCCCTGTCCCCAGTCTCTCCTCAGGCGTCTCTAGCCCACTCTACTCCCACTTTTACCGGAGCCCAGGGTTGGTGGCTGCAGATGAAAATTTATGCCTTGGCCATTTAAACGACTCTTTCAGCCCCCAGCCACCCATCTCTGGCAGAGAGCAACCCTGCTGCTTTTCGCAGATGGCTGTTATTTGTATACGTTTTGGGCTCTGGTGGTGTAGGCTGGGGATCCCCGCTTATGGTTTAGACCCTGCTCTTCTTGGGGATCCAGCTGGCCTCTTAGATATCCCTCTGGCGCTGCTGCCTGAGGGTGCCCAGCCAGCCTTTTTGCATCTCTGCCATACTCCTTAGCAGTCAGGTTGTGCCGAACTGATTCTTCTGTCAGGTTTACAAGGCTCTCTCTCACTGTTGTTCAGTTGCTTGCTCCAGGTGATTTCTCCACAATTTAGCTATAATTCCAGATTGGTCCTGGAGAGTTTGTGGGTTTTTTTTTTAATAGTGTTCTTAATCTTTTAAGTATTTGGTTCATTGTAATATGCAGCAACAGATAGGAGAACTCAGTTGGAACCAGATGGAATCCAGCTGAAGTCTTATATCTGTGTATACATTTAATCTGTGATATATATCACGTATTCTTTGGAAAACTGCTGTACACTCATGACAGGATCTGAATTAAAATAGTTTGACACTGTGGACTCCTTGGAAGTATCTTAGACCTCTCAGGCACACTTGGAGAACTGCTGCTCTGTATCGTTAACTGTTGATGTGTTGCTAGTTCAAAAAGTTGCTTAGTTGTATATATATCATTGATATTTAGATATATTTGTTTCAGTTTTTGTTCTAGTTATTTTCTTACTTGTTTTTTATTTTCAGTTCCTTAGTCCTTTGTTCTTTTATTTGAACTTTTAACTATCTGATTTGTCAGGGCTTTTAAAAGCCTTATTGAGATATTTAAAGTGTAGAGTTTGATAAATTTTGACATATTACCCATATTACCCCCAAAGAATCAGCAACACGATTAAGTTAATAACAATATCTATTACCCCGAAAAGCTTTTTCATGTCCCTTTCATTCCCTCTGTCTCTAGATCACCACTAATTTTCTGTCACTGTACATTAGTTTGCATTTTCTGGAATATTATTTAAGTGGAATCATACAGTATGTATGTTTTTATTCAGCTTCTTTCAGCATAATTTTGAGTTTCACTGTGTTACATGTATCAATAGTTTATTCCTTTATATTGCTGAGTAGTATTTCTTTGAGTATACTAAAATTACTTATCCATTCACCTGTTAATTAACATTTGGTATGTATCCAGATTTATCTGTCATTTAAAAAAATGTCATGAACAGTTTTCTGAGTCTGGTGTAGATAATACCTAGGAATGGAGTGTCTGAGTCATATGATTGTTGTGTGTTTAACTCTTTAAGAAACTGCCAAACTAGTGTCCCAACTGGTTACCACTTTACATTCCCACTAGCAGTATATTAAAGTTCTGGTTGCTCTACATTTTCACTGACACTTGGTATGGTCAGTCATTTTAGTTTTAGCCATTCTAGTGGGTGTGTTGTGGTTATAATTTGCATTTCTCTAATGACTAATGATGTTGGGAATTTCTTCATAGGCTTATTTGCCATCTAATTTCTTTTTTTCGGTGAATGTTTCAAATATTTTATGCATTAAAAATATTGTGTATGTTATGTTATTGAGTTATAAGAAGTCTTTTTATATTTTAGATACAAGTATTTTGTCCAGTATGTGTTTAGCAAAATTTTTCTCATAGTCCCTGGTTTGACTTTTTTATTTTATTATGTATCTTTTAAGGAGCACAAGTTTTTTATGTTGATTAAGTATAATTTTCTTTCTTTTGTAATTTATGATTTTTGTATTATATATAAGAATGTGAAATCAGGGTCATGATGAGTTGTCTATATTTTCTTTTAGAAGGTTTATATTTTTAACTTTTAACTTCTAGATTTGTAATCAATTTCTTGTTAATTTTGTATATCTTGTGAGGTAAAGTTTGAGGATGATTTTTTTCTGCATACGACTACCCAGTTGTTCCAGCAACATTTATTAAAAAGAATATCCTTTTCCTATTTAAATGACTTGGTACCATTGTTCAAAATCAACTGACCAGAGGATTCTGGGAAGATAGTTGAGTAGGGAGCACCAGAAATCTGTCTCCCCATCTAGACAACAATTGCACGGGCAACATCTGTGTTGGAGCTCTGGATTCTATTGAAGGTTTGCAACTTCAGGGGAAGACCTGAACAGTAAGTTGCAGTTAATTTGGAAAATTTTAGCTGTGAGCACAGTAGCAGCTATGCAGCCCCTATCCTAGCCCTGAAGCAGTCAGGTGTAAACTTAATTCCTGGAGCAGCTTGAACACTGCTTGAACGCAGATCTTAAATTTACATACTCCAGGCCAGTCTTTGGCACAGACATAGCTCACAACAATTAACAACAACAAAACCAAACCAAAATTATAAACAAAACAAAAAGCAGTATGTGAGACTGCACCAAACTTAAATATGTCTACACAGAAAAGGAAACAGTTAACAAAATGAAATGGCAGCTTACAGAATGGGAGAAAATATTTGCAAACCGTGCATCAGTAGGGTTAATATCCAAAATATATAAATAACTCAATACAACTCAATAAAAAAAAAATTGGTTAAAAATGGAGGAATGAAATAGACATTTTTCCAAAGAAGACATTCAAATCACCAACAGGAACATGAAGATACTCAACATCATGAGTCATAAGGGAAGTGCAAATATAAACCACAATGAGATATTATTGCACACCTGTTAGAATGGCTATCACCATCAAGAAGACAAAAGATAACATGTTGGAGAGGATATAGAGAAAAGGGAACCCTTGTACACTATCAGTGGGAATGTAAATTGGTGCAGACACTATGGAAAACAATATGGAGATTCCTCAAAAAATTAAAAATGACATTGACTGGTGTGGCTTAGTTGGTTGGAGTGTCATCCCATAACCAAAGGGTTGCAGGTTTGATTTCCAGTCAGCGCATATGCCTGGGTTGGAGGTTTGCTCCCCAGTCCGGGCATGGTCAGAGTGTGTATGATCCCCAGTCCAGGGGAGTATGGGAGGCAACTGATTGACACCTCTCTCCCTTCCTCTCTTTCTAAAAGCAATGAGAAAATGTCCTCGGGTGAAGATAAAAATAAAAAATAAAAATAGAACTACCATAAGATCCAGAATTGCACTTTTGCCTGTATATCCAAAAGAAGTGAAAACAGGATATCAAAGATGTATGTGCACTCCATGTCTATCTCATAATAACCCAGACATGGAAACAATCGAAGTGCCTGTCTACAGTTGAATGGAACAGAGAGAGAGAGAGAGAGAGAGAGTGTGTGTGTGTGTGTGTATACATACAGTAGAATATTATTCAGCCACGAGAAAGCAGGAATTCCTGCCATTTGTGACAACGCAGAGGGACCTTGAGGACATTATGCTAAGGGAGATAAGTCAGACAAAGACAGATGCTGTATGATATTGCTCATATGTGGAATCTAAAAAAACTGAACTTGTAAAAGTAGTTGAATGGTGGTTACCAGGAACTATGGGGTGAAGGAATAGGAGAGCTGTTGTTTAAAGGGTACAAACTTGCAGCTGGTAGATGGAGATTTAATGCACAGTTTAGCGATTACAGTTAACAGTGCTGTATCACAAACATCAAAAATGCTAATAGAGTAGATCTTAATTATTCTCATCACAAAAAAAAGAAATGGTTATGTGACATGGTAGAGGTGTTAGCAAAGGCAACAAAGGCAATAATATTGTAACAAAGAGATATATCAAATCAACATGTACAACTCAAACATACACAGCTATATGTCAAATACATTTCAATTTAAAAAACAAAAAAACAAATGCAAAAACAGCAAATCCTGGAGAAGGAAAATCTCATTTCTAGAATTACCACATTATTAGATTTAAATGTCCAGTTTTCAACAAAAAAAAAATCACAGAGCATACAAATAAGCAAGAAAGTGGTCCAAAGAAAACTTCCTGTAAAGGACATGATGGAAGGATTTACTAGATAAAGACCTTAAAACAGCTATCTTAAAGATGCTCAAATAGTTAAGAAAAGATGTGGAAAAAGTTAAAAAAAAATGATGTATGAACAAAATGCAAATATCAATAAAGAAAAATCTAAGGAAAACAAATTCTGGAGCTGAAAAGTACAGTAACTGAAATGAAACATTCACTAGAAGAACTGAAAGTCAGATTTGTAAAGGGAGAAGAATCAGCATACTTAAAGATTGAACAATGGAGATTGTCAAGTCTGAGAAGCAGAAAAAAGGTTGAAGTGAACTAAAGGGACATGTGGGGTGTACCACCAAGTAGACCAGCATATGCACTGTGAAGTCCCAGCAGAAGAAAGGGCAGACAGAATATTTGAAGAAATAATGGCTGAGAATGTCCCAACTTTCATGAAAGATATGAATATAAACATCCAAGAAGCTCAATAAACTCCAAACAGCATGAACCAATAGAGACTCACACAATGACACATTATAATTAAACCGTCCAAAGATAGAATTTTGAAGGCACCCATATAGCAGCAACTCATCACATATAAGGGATCCTAAATAAGATAAGCAGATTTCTCATCAAAAAGAGGCTAGAAGGCAGTGGGCCAATACATTCAAAGTATAGAACAATAAAGAAAACTCAACTAAGAATCCTCTATTCAGCAAAACTTTTTTAAAGGAGAAAGTAACACATTCCCTGATAAGAGCTGAGGAAGTTTGTTACCACTAGATCAGCCCTGCAAGAAACGCTAAAGGGCATTCAGGTTGAACTGAAAGGACACTAGATAGTAACTTGAAGGTGTATGAAGAAATAAAGATCTTAATAAGGTAAATACATGGGCAATGATAAAAGCTGGTATTATTATAATAACAATTTGTAACTCTACTTTTTAATTTATACTTGGTTTAAAAGACTGATATGTTTAAAATATTGTTACTCTAAAAACTAGTTATTGTAACTTTGGTTTGTAACTCCACATTTTGTTTCTATGTAATTTAAGAGGATAATGCATGTAAAATAATTATTTATGTTTTTGGACACAATGCATAGAGGTGTAATTTTGTCACAATAATGAAAGGGATAAGGATGGAGCTATTAAAGGAACAGAATTTTAGTATGTTATTGAAATTAAGCTGGTATAAATTCAAATTAGAATGTTATAACTTTCATGTTAAATGTCTTTCCAATAGTGATCATAAAGAAAATAGCTAAAGAATATAGGCAAAAGAAATGAGAAAGAAATTTAAATGTTTTTTTGCAAAAAATCAACTAAACACAAAAGAACACAGTAATGTCAAAAATGAAGAACAAAAAAGAGATATAAGGCATATAGAAAACAAATAGCAAAGTAACAGAAGCAATTACTTTAAAAGTGAATGGATTAAACTCTCCAATCAAAAGACATACTGTAAATTGCCAGAAAGGATTAAAAAAAAGAAACAAAAAAAACATGGTCAGCTATATGCTGTCTATAGGAAATTTACTTTAGATTGAAAGACACAGATTATCAGATAAATGGAGAAGCAAAATGTAGTATATGTGAACAATGGAATATTACTCAGTTTTAAAAGGAAGAAGCTGGCCAAGATGGAGGCGTAGGTAGATACATTTTGCCTCCTTGCACAACCAAAAGAAGGACAACAACAAATTTAAAAACAGAAAACAACCAGAACTGCCAGAAAATGGAACTGTATGGAAGTCCAAAAACCAAGGAGTTAAAGAAGAAACATTTGTCCAGACTGGTAGGAGGGGCGGAGACAGAGACAGGAAGCTGGGGTGGAGGGAACGTGGCAAAGGTGCGGCTGGAGTACTGGTCAGGCGAGAGGGCAGCTGGCGGTCCCACATTTGTATGTGGATAAACTGGGAGGAACAATAGGGGAGTGAGACAGACCGCGCAACCTAGCACGGGAAAGGAAAGCCTCAAAACCTCTACTGTAAAAATCTGTGGGGGTTGCAGGAGCATGAGAAACTCCCAGCCTCACAGGAGTTTGTTGGAGGAGTCCCCAGGGTCCGAGAATGTACACAAACCCACTCACCCAGGAATCAACACCAAAAGGGCCCAATTTGCTTGTGGATAGCAGGGGAAGTGACTGAAAACTGCGGAGAGCTGACTAAGCAGCATTGTTCCCTCTCGGACCCCTCCCCCACATATAGCACCACAAAGCAGCATGTGGGTTGCCCCACCCTGGCAAATACCTAAGGCTCCGCTCCTCACAAGGTAACAGGTGCCCGAGACAAAAAAATATGGCCCAAATGAAAGAATAGATCAAAGCTCCAAAAATAGAACTAAGTGATGAAGAGATAGCCAACCTATCAGATGCAGAGTTCAAAACACTGGTAGTTAGGATGCTCCCAGAAGTGGTTGAGTATGGTTGCAAAGTAGAGGAAAAAGTGAAGGCTATGCATAGTGAAATAAAGCAAAGTACACAGGGAAGCAACAGTGAAGGGAAGGAAACTAGCACTCAAATCAGTGATTTGGAGCAGAAGGAAGAAATAAACATTCAACCAGAACAGAATGAAGAAATAAGAATTCAAAAAAATGAGGAGGCTTAGGAACCTGTGGGACAACTTTAAACATTCCAATATCTGAATCATAGGGGTGCCGGAAGGAGGAGAGGAAGAACAAGAAATTGAAAACTTATTCGAAAAAATAATGGAGAACTTCCCCAATTCGGCAAAGGAAATAGGCTTGCAGGAAGTCCAGGAAGCTCAGAGAGTCCCAAAGAAGTTGGACCCAAGGAAGCACACACCAAGGCACACCATAATTACATTACCCAAAATTAAAGATAAGGAATGAATCCTAGAAGCAGCAAGAGGAAAGGAGACAGTTACCTATGGAGGAGTTCCGCTAAGAGTATCAGCTGATTTCTCAAAAGAAACCTTACAGACAAGAAGGGGCTGGAAGGAAGTGTTGGAAGTCACGAAAGGCAAAAACCTACATCCAAGGTTACCCTGCCTGGCAAAGCTGTCATTTGGAATGGAAGGGCAGATAAAGTGCTTCCCAGATAAAGTAAAGTTAAAGGAGTTCATCATCACCGAGCCCTTATTATATGAAATCTTAAAGGCCCTTTCTAAGAAAAAGGAGATGATGAACACTACTACGAACAGTAAAATGACAACAGAATCGCAACTTTCAACAACTGAGCCTAAAAGCAAAAACAAAAAGAAACTAAGCAAACACCTAGAACAAGAACAGAATCACAGAAATGGAAATCAGAAAGGGTAATCAGCAGGGTGGGGGAGCGGGGAGAATGGAAGAAAGGGTACAGGGAATAAGAAACATAGATGGTAGGTACAAAATAGGGGGAGGTTAAGAATAGTATAGGAAACGGAAAAGCCAAAGAACTTACATGTATGACCCATGGACATGAACTAAGGGGGTAGGGGATGCTGGTGGGAAGTGGGGTGCAGGGCAGAGGGGAATAAAGGGGAGATAAAAATGGAACAGCTGTAACGACATAATCAAAAAAACATACTTAAAAGGATCAGAGTTCTGACAAATGTAACAACATGGAGGAACCATGAGGACATGCCCAGTGAAATAAGTCAGTCACAAAGGGACGGCTACTGATTTCACTTACATGGGTTACTTAGAGTAGTCAAATTCACAGAGACAGAAACTAGATTGGTGGTTGCCAGGGATTTTGGGGGGAAAGGAGGAAATGGGAATTTGTTCTTTTATGACTATAGAGTTTCATTTCGGGAAGATGAAAAGAGTGCTGGTGGTTTTCTGAGTACAGGTCTTTTACCTCCTTGGTTTATTCCTAGGTCCTTTATTTTTCTTGTTGCTATAGCAAATGGGATTTTTTTCCTGATTTCCATTCTCCAAGGAGGACATACACAGGGCCCAGAGATATATGAAAGGATGCTCAGCATCACTAGCCATCAGAGAGATGCAAATTAAAACCACAGTGAGATACCCCTTCACATCGGTTTAGAATGGCCTTTGTAAACAAATCAACAAACAAGTGCTGGCGAGGTTCTGAAGAAAAGGGAACCCTAGTACACCGTTGGTGGGAATGCAGACTGGTGCAGCCACTGTGGAAAACAGTATGGAGTTTCCTCGGAAAACTAAAAATGCAACTGCCTTTTGACCCAGCAATTTAATTTCACTGCTGGGATTATACCCTAAGAATCCTAAACACCAGTACAAAAGAACCTGTGCACCCCAATGTTCATAGCAGCACAATTTACAATAATTTACAATAGCCACGTGCAGGAAGCAACCTAAGTGCCCATCAGTAAATGAGTGGATCAAAAAACCATGGTACATTTACACAATGGAATACTATGCAACAGAAAGAAAGAAGGACCTCCTACCCTTTGTGACAGTATGGATGGATCTGGAGAACATATAAGTGAAATAAGCCAGGCAGTAAAAGACAAATACCGTATGATATCACGTATAAGCAGAACCTAATTCAGAAAACAAACAAACAAGCATAATGCAACTAGAGACATTGAAATAAAGAACAAACTGACAGTAATGGGAAGAGAGGGGGAAGGGGATAACGGGGAAAAGGGCAAAGAGAATAGGTCATCAAGGAACATGTGTAATGGACACATGGATAAAGCCAAAGAGGGGTAGGATGGAGGGCGGGAGGTGGTGATGGGTGCTGTGGTGGGGAGTTGGGGTGGGGTGGGGGCAAATGGAGAAAACTGTACTTGAACACCAAGAAAAAAAAATGAGAAAAAGTGCTGGTGGTGAAGGTTGCACAATAATAAGAATATTCTGAATACCACTAAACTGTATACTTAAAAATGGTTAAGACAGTAAATTTTCTATGTGTATTTTGCACAATGTAAAATATTGGAAAGAAGTCATTTGAACATTTGTGTTGGTCTGATTTTTAGTCCTTTCTTCTGTTCACGGTCTTGTTTGTCTTTATGCAAATATTCCATTGTCTCCTACCGAGCTTTGAAATAAGATTTGAATGTGTGGTGTTAGTCCTCCAACTTTGTTGCTTTCTAAAGCTGTTTTGTCTCCTCTAGGTCTTTTGGATTTCCTTATAAATTTTAGAATCGGCCTTTCAATTTTGACAAAAAGGCATGCTGGTGTTATGATTGGTATTACAAAACACCTGTAAATCAGTTTGAGGGAAAATTAAGATTATATTGAATCTTCTGACTTACGATCGTGGTATAGCTCTCCATTTCTTATTTAATTTGTTTCAGCGTCATTTTCCATGTAGTTGTCAGTGTGTAAATCTTGAACAAGTTTTGTCAAAAGCTTTTTTTGGTGGTTTTTTAAATTATCTTTTAACATTTTTTGATGATTTATAAAACATGTCCGCAAGTATTTAAAATATTTTGATACTGCTGTGAATTGGTTTTCAAATTTCAGTTTCTGATTGTTGCTAGTATATAGATATACAATTGATTTTTTAAAAAGCTCAATTTTAAAAAATCAATTTCCAAAATTTCCAAAAGTAGAAATGTGAAATTCCACTTTTTTCTGCATATACTTCTATTTCTGGAATTTTTCTTTAGTATCTACATTTCGTTCATTAGTAAAAAAAAAATTCACATTTGTTTCTTTGACTACATTTGTATCCATAGACTGGTAAAGACAGGTGAAAATGGGGTTAGGAATATCTAAACTGTGGTTGCTGAAATAACTTACTAAATAGATGATCTTCAGGGTTGTCCCCCCACTCAGGAATAACATTTCCATGGTAGTGGCCTTTTTAAAAAACATTAGTTAATAAAATTATATAGATTTCAGGTGAATAATTTTATAGTACATCATGTATATATTGTGTTATGTGTTTACCACCCCAAGTTACGTTTCCTAACATCACCAGTTATCCCCCCTATACCCACTTCTAACTCCCCCATCCACCTTCCTCTCTGATAATCACCATAATGTTGTCTGACTATGAGGTGTTTTTGTTTTCTTTTGTTTTTTCCCATAAGAAACAATATAAAAACAGACTGATAGATACAGAGAACAGACTGACATCTGAGGGGAGTTGAGGGCAGGGCGAATACAGTGAAGGGATTAAGCAAAAAAAGAAATTCACATTTATTAAAGGATTTTAGGAAGTATAAACAACATGAAAGAAAATGTCACACACTGTGTTATAATTTTTGTTGAAAATCAATTTAGTTGGACTTAAGTAAATTTAGATAACTTATTTGGGGATTTCTTAGCAACTTCAGGATTATTTCTCTTATATTTAATATATGTATATCCTGTGTATGTAACATGGTAACATTTATTTGCCTTACAAAACTTTATGTTAAGATAATTGTAGATTCACATGCAGTTGTAATAAATAATTTAGAGATTAATTATACCCTTCACCCAATCAGTTTCCCTGATGTGTAACATATAGCATGTATCTTATATAACCAGTATCAGAACTAGGAAGTTCACATGAATACCATCTTCTTCAGAATTTACCAGTTTTATGTGTACTGATTTGAATTTGTGTGTGTGTACTTGTCCAGTTGTATCATGTGTACAGTCATGATGCAGAAAACAGTTATTGTACATCATAAGGATCCCTCGTGCTATCCTGTTTTAGCTGTAGCTTTCTTGCCCTCCTTTCCCCCAATCTCTGCCAACTACTAATCTGTTCATTTTTATAATTTTGTCATTTCAAGAATGTTATAGTAATGGACCCATAGTGTTTAAACATTTGGGATTGGCATTTTTTCTACTCAGCATAATTCTTCTACAAGGTGCCATGCGTATCAGTGGTTTATTCCTTTTCATTGATCAGTAGTAATCTGTGGATTACCAGTTTGTTGACTCTTTCAACTTTGAAGTATGTCTGGGTTGTTTTCACTTTGGGGACTGTCACGAATAAAACTGCTGTGTATTTGTATACAAGATTTTGTGTGAACATGTTTTCATTTCTCTGGAATAAATTCCCAGTTGTGCAGTTGCTGGGTCCTAAGGTATTTGTGTTTAGTTTTTAAGAGAGTACCAGATTATTTTCAAAATGGCTTTCCCACTTTGTATTGCCACCATCAATGTGTAACCTATCTAGTTTCTGTGCCTTTTTGCCAAGATTTGGTGTTGTCATTGTACTTTTGTTAAATTAAAAAAAAAATTTTAGCCATTCTGATAGCTGTGGAGTGATACCTCATTGTGATTTTAATTTGCAATTTACTAATGGCTAATGATGTTGAACATTTTTTCGTGTGTTTAGTTGCCCTCTTAAGTGAATGCAGTTGGCTTTTATATATTGATCTTATATCCCGCAGCTTTATTAAACTTACTTATTAGGTCTAGGAGCTTTTTTGGTAGATCTTAGAGGATTTTCTAAATAGATAATTGTGTTATTGGTCATAGGGACAGTTTTATTTTTCCCCCTGCTTTCCAGTCTGGTTTTCCTTTCTTTTCTCTGCTTTACTGCAGTGCCTAAAATCTCCAATATGATGTTGAATAGGAATGATAAGAGCACACTCCCTTGCCTTGTTCCTGATTTTAGGGAGACATCATTCAGTCTTTCACCTTTAAAGTATGTTAGCGGTACTTTTTTGTTTTTTTGCAGATGTTCTTTATTAGATTAGGGAAGTTTCCTTTTATTTCTGGCTTGCTGAGAGTTTTCATCATAAACTGTATCAGAATTTTTCCCTTGCTCATTCCGCATCTTAAGATAAATAACTATGTTTTTTCATCTTTATTCTGTTCACCTGATATATTGTCTTTTGACTGCTGAGCTACTCTTACATTCCTAGGATAATTCCCCCTGGTTGTGATATATTATTCTTTTTTATATTGTTGGATTCAATCTGCTGAAACTTTAAGAATTTTTATATCTGTTTTACTGAGGGATGTTGGTCTGTAGTTTAATTTTCTGTCGTATATCAGGATAATGCTAGCCTCAGAGAGTGAGTTGGGAAGCATTTCTCTTTGTTTCTTTTAAGACTTTGTGTAAAGTTGGTATTACATTTTCCATAAATGTGTGACAGAATTCCACAGTGAAGCCATTTGAGTCTGGAGTTTTCTTAGTGGCATAGTTTTAACTTTCAATTTCTTTAATAGACAAAGTGCTAGTAAGGTTATCTATTTCCTCTCTGAACTTTGATAGTTTGTTTCTTTTAAGGAATTCATCCATTCAATCAAAGTTGTTGGTTTTATTGACTTAATAGTGTTTATAACCTTTCCTTACTTTTGTTATCTTTTTAAAGTCTGTAGGATCTGTAGTAATATACCCATTCTTTTTAATTTCTAAAAATTATTCCATTTGTTGTCAGAAAACATATTTTATATAATTTGAATCCTCTTAAATTTTTTAAGAGTTTTTTTATGGCTCATAATATGGTCTATTTTTATAAATGTTCTTTCATGTGTACCTGAAAATACTAAGTATTTTCCTGTTGTTTGGTTAGTTCTATAAATGTCAATTAGGGCTAATTGGTTGATATTGTTATTCACACTTAATTTATCCTTACAAATTTTTATCTATTTTTCTATCAATTATTGAGAGAAAGATGCTGAAACTTCCAGCTATAATTGTGTACTTATGTATTTTTTCTTTTCATTACTGTCAGTTTTTTTCTTCATATATATCAGAGGTTGGTTATTCAGGATTGTTACATCTGTATGATGAGTTGACCTCTTTGTCATTATGAAATGACCTTCCTTATCCCTGGTAATAGTCTTTGCTTAAAAATCTACTGTTTGATACTAATATGTCAACTCCAGCTGTCTTGTCATTAATGTTAGCATGATGTATCTTTTTTTGTCGTCTTGACTGATTTGTCGTCTTGACTGCTTTTAAACTCAGAATGGGTTTCTTTTCTACTTAATGAACATAGATGGAATTTTGAAATACAAAATCACTGTAAAGCACCTACTATAGTAAAGCTCCTTGCAGGCAGGTTCCACTAATGGATGAATGGGTGGAAGTTTGAGGAGAAACAGATTATTTATGTAATCTTGTAGTGGCTCACCTGTATATTTATTAATTACAAAGGGAGAATAACTTTATGGAAACACCACTTTAAACAGGTGATCAAGGTTAGTTAGTATCACCAGTTGTAAAACTTAGTGATATCTTGTACCCTCTGATATAATACACTGAGAAGGGCACGTTGCCCCAGTGGTATTCTTTCCAAAAACATGTAACCTCAATTGAATCATTAGAAAACAGGCAAACCCAAATTGAGAGGCATGTTACAAAATAACAGTGTTTTAAGTGTCAAGATCATGAAAGACAAGGAAAGACTGAAGAACCATCAGACTGGAGGGTAATAAAGAGATATTCGATTAAATACAGTGTGGGATCCTAGATTGAATCCTGGAACTTAAAAATAACATTAATGGAAAAATTGATAAAACTCAAATTAATTATGTGATTTAGTTAATATTATATGACTGTCAATTTCATAATTTTGATAATTTTACCATGGTTTTATAAGGTGCTGTTAGAAGAAGCTGGGTGGGGAGTATATGGGAAATCTGTACCATTTTTGCAACTTTAAATCTGATATTATTTCATAATAAAGGCATAAAATAAAAATAATAAAGTGGATTTCTTACAGAGCAGCACAGTTGAATGTTGCTTTTTTAAATGCATTCAGATGGTCTGTGCCTTTTAATTGATCTTTGATATACGATTATTTCAGTGTGATTATTGAAAATAGTTGGGTTTAACTGTCATCTAGCTGTTTTTTTTTATTTGTCCCATTTCTTCTTTTTTCCCCTTTTCCTTTTCTTCTGCCTTCTTTTGCATTAATAGAGTATTGTTTTATACCTTTTTATCTCTTTTGTTGGTTTATTAGTTATACCTCTTGTTTTTAAGTGGTTGCTTTAGAGTTTATAGTATATGTCCTACCACTATTGTGCCACTTCATGTCTCATGTAAGAACCTTACAACATTTCTGCTTTCCTGGCCCAACTGCTGGTTTATACATTTTATTTCTACATTCATTATAAACCTTAAAACATCTTGCTATTCCTTCTTTTCCTATTGTGGTAAAATATATATAACCTAAAACTTACCATTTTAATCCTTGTTAAGTGTACAACTCAGTGACAGTAAGTGTATTTACAATGTTGTGCAACCATCACCGCAATCCATTTCCAGAACTTTTCCATCATGCTATAAGTTTTCTTGTTTTTAGTGTAATTTTTAAAATGTGAAAAAGTCATTTTACATTTACTCATCTGGTTAATGTTTCTATTGATCTTCATTCTCTCAAGTAGTATCAGATTCCCTTTGGTACCATCATTCTTAAGTTTCTAGGGAAGAGTTTGATCCTTTCAAAGCTTCCTTTTAAGTTTTGTTAGGTAAGGTCAGAGCAGTCTGTAGAGCACCCTTTTTTTAAAAAAAATTATTGTCCCCTCCCCCCAAACCTTTTTATACATCCTTTTTTCCTATTCACCATCCTGCCCCATGAAATTTTATACTGTACTGTATATCTGTTTATGTGTTATGTTTCTGTGCTTCGTACACCCTCCAACCCCTCTAAACCAACTTTTAGTTCCTTGGGGGTGACATTGCCTTGGTTGAAATGCATGGTCTAATGCCAGTTCTTCTCTATTAGTAAAATTACTCTTCTGATCATAGTAACCAGTGTCCTATATTTTTAGTATTTGAAGGTTGGGACACAAATCCAGTCCCTTTTGCTTTATCTTGGCTGGAAGTGGAAGTCTCCCCAGATCCTGACAGCTTCTCAAAGGTTAAACATACCCTACAATACAGCCCAGTCATTCCACTCCAAAGTATTGGCCCAAGAGAAATGAAAACATAGCTACACAAAAAGTTGAATATGAATGTTTATTGTAGAAGCTTTATTTCTAAGAGCCAAAAACTGGCAACCACCCAGACAGATGTCCATCAGGAGGTGAATGGGTAAATGATTTTACACCCATTCAGTAGAATATTGAACAATAAAAAGTGATGAAGGATATATATATGCAACAATATAGATAAGTCTCAGGGTCTTATACTGAGTCAGAGAAACCAGACCAAAAAAATACATATGTATGATCCTATTTATAGATAACTCAAAAATGCAGATTAGCCTGTAGATAAAAAGGAGATCAGCGGCTGCCTGGGAATGGAGCTGTAGAGAAGGACTAGTCACTGAAGAGCACAGGAAAATTTTGGTAGAAAAGGAAATGTTTACCTTGATTTGTGGGGATGATTTCATTGGTGAACAGATGTCAGAATTTGAAAATGTATATTTTAAATACGTGTGCAGTTTATTGTGTGACAATTATATATGTCATAAAATTGTAAAAGTAAACAGAAAATGAGGAGTTTGGACTCTGCTTGGGGAACTCATATTTCTAATTAAGGACCCATGTGTATAAAAATTTATTAGTGTAGGTTATAGTCATTTTTAAAGTATATAATTATAATGATGTTTGATTTATTGGCAATTAAAAAGAACACTAACTCGATCCGTACAGAAGTGTACATTTACAGACCTAATGCTAGTAATTGTTCATTTTTGCTCTGATGAATGTTGAGTCGTGGTGTTAAACAGACTAAATTGTTCTCAGAACCTGTGGACTATGGTGGAAGATTCCTGGTTTCTGAAACCTGGGGAGTTCTAGGCCCAGATGTTACCTAGAGTTTGGCTATCTAGCCTGTCTAGCCTAATATTTTAGGGCAGTTCTGGGAGTTGCATACTTATTCTCCAACTTTCTAGGAGGTACTAGTGATTTTTAAACACTTAAATTTAGTATGCAGAAAAGTTTCATCTCATAAATGTATATTTTGCTGCAGTTCTACACAGTGAATATATATCTATGTGAATAGCACACAGATCAAGAAATAGTACAACCTGGTATTGATAATTTTTCAAAATACAGTTCTTTGTGGGATAACTAGATAAATTTGAACACATGCTGAATGACTGTGACTGGATAATTTCTAGTTTTAAAGTCTTTGACACTGGGATTGTATACTGTACAAGAATTGTTCTGTCTATTTTTGTTTGTAGAAACATAGCTTATATGTTGTTTAATCATGATATTCTTCTTGGCAGTGGACTCTCGAAAAATTGACCAAGAGGGAAAAATCCCAAAGGAAACTTTAGAGAAACTGAAGAGCCTGGGGCTTTTTGGGATGCAAGTCCCAGAAGAATATGGTAAGTAAAGGAAACCACCCAGGTGCTGGTTGGCTCTTAAGAAAGTGCTCTATATTTTTTCAAAAAAGGGTTCTGTTTGTGAAGGGTGACCCTTAAGTGCAGGATGTCCAAGATCCAGCTGTAAAGCTGCTGAAATTAATAAAATGTCTATTACTGGCTAATTGCGGGGTGGCTGGTTGGTGAGTGTGTGTTGCACTGGCTCAGGGGCTTGTGGGCAGAAAGTGCTGTGGAGTTGTGAGCTTCTTCCTCTGAAATGGATCAAAGACCATTGCAGGAGCTGTGCTTGCTGGATCTCTGTGGAGGTGGAGGAGGTGGGTGTGTCTGAGTGAAACTCGCTGATTTCATTGTCATCTCCACTGCACAGCCATTTGGTCTCTAAGGCACAGGAATTGCTCTGGAGCCACTCATGTTTCATGTGGTAAGAGCACAGGTGCCAGGTTCCACTGAGTTTGGCTTCTCATCCTTGTGCAGACAAGTTAAGGCATATGGCTGTAGGGCACAAGGTACCTCTCAAAAAACACTAATTTGCTCCATACAGAAGTGTACATTTACAGATCTAATGCTAGTAATTGTTCAGTTTTGCTGTAATAAATGTATTGGTGTTAAACCTGTGGACTATGGGGGATTTAATCTGGGGGAATCTTTGAGCAGGGCCCTTTGTCCTTTGGACTGTGCACATCATTTTTGGAGCATTGTAGTGATCGTTTTTAGTCCCCAGGTAAAGGACCTTGCCTTTCCCTTCAGGATCCCAGTGTAACTCTGCGTCGTCAGATGTGGCTGATCACTTTTTTTTTTTTTTGGCCTAATCTAAAGGTGGTCATCCTAATTCTGTGGGATTAAGGGAACGGGCAAGAAGCGTGTGAGGGGAGAGGGACAGAAAATGTCTCAAAGAGCCAGAACACAGGCAAATGCATGTGAGTGCTCACCCACACATCACTTTTACTCTCGGACCCTTTTGACATAAAAGTGTGGATCGCAGCCTTCACCCTGAACCCACCTCTCTGAGCCCCCTTCCAGAGCTTTTGCTGCTGGGGCTGCTTCCAGGTTTGTTTAGCTATGGGGCAGGAGTTTGGGGAGAATTAGTGGTGCTTTAAGGGCTGGGTATATTTCATGGGTATGAGCTGGTCATTTGGAGGTTTTTAATATTTTGGGCATTTTCCCAGCCAGATTTCAAATTAGGTTTACACAGCAAGTCACAAAAGCCAGGGGCTTGTCTTCATCTTCTATCTTCCTGTCTGATTTACCTAAGAGACTAAAAGTTAGTCCACCTCCACCCCTGCACCCTAACCTGGGCAGCCACAAGTGGAGGGCCCTCAATGTTTGTAGAGTAAGTTTCCACTTGTACCCAGCCAGGAGCTGGTATAACCTGAGACAAAATATGAAAATTTAGGACAAACTAGTGTGATGCTTAATTTCCTTGATTCTGAGACATATTTTAATGAGGTTAAATCTTAGTTTATCTGTATGTTTATTGCTTTGTTTTAAACTGTTAAGTGGTGTATCTTACTGTCATTGTATGAAATACCTTCCATCACATTTCCAAATATATAAAAACATTACCTCATTTATGTAGAAGACATAAAATAATCAGTGATGTTGCTACTTCAGTGGTGGAATGCACAGAACTCTACAAGGGAGAAGCTATACATCCTGCTTCTTAACAGAAATCTGCAGCCTCTGAGGGAGGTGTGGGGAGTTTGAGCTTTCCCAGACACCTGAGACTTGTCGATATTAAAACTGACAAGTGATGCCGTGGCTGGCGTGGCTTAATGGATTGAGCTCCATACTGCGAAGCAAAGGGTCCCCGGTTTGATTCCCAGTCAGGGCACGTACCTGGGTTGCGGGTCAGGTCCCCAGTAGGGGGCACGCAAGAGGCAGCCACACATTGATGTTTCTCTCCCTCTCTTTCTCCCTCCCTTCCCCTCTCTCTAAAAATAAATAAATAAAATCTTTAAAAAAAAAAACAACTGACAGTGACAGGGGAATTATTGGCCATAACACATGGGCTGCATCGAATAAGAGACTAGGAAGTAATTGGAGATAGAGCTGGAGAGTGACAGTCAGTCTCTCATCCACTGAAAACATGAGTGCTTGGAGTAGATGCAGCCTTTAGGTGTAGCCAGTTTGGTAGTAATATATGTTTCCCCTTCGAGATCCTTTTAAAATTATTTCCTGATTGACGAAAATACTTAATTTTTCTCCCAATTTCTTTGTAAAATCAAGGTATGTCTTTTTACATCTACATGTCTTATGTGCAAGCGTGTATTGGGGGGGTGTGTGCACATGTGCATGCCTATGTTGATATGAGATTGCATGACTTTCCTTCTGTTATTCTTGTTTTATGTCCTACTTTGTGGAATGAAAATGCTCTTTCTTTCATGAGTTGATAATGGTCGTGTTTGGGGCATTTTTTCTTCCTCAGGAAATTAAGGCAATAGCAACCTTATGTTCATGCCCCAAACATATTGGGGGGACCGTTCCCAGTCTGGAGCAGGGAAATAGAGGCCTTTCTACCAACTGAACCTGCATTACTTCCCTGGTTCCCTGAGGCCAACCCAGCCTGTTGATGTCCTGCCAACGGCCTGTCCATGGCCAGTTGATATGGCTCCTTCTTGCCTCTCAGCTGTATCTCCACCAACAGTCTCCACCACCCACCTGTCATCCTTCCCCATATGATTGCTGTACCCTTGATTTTAGCGATAACTTTCTTGGGGGAGAAAACATCAGAATTTATCTTTTTTAACAAATGAAACTAACTCCCTTAGTATGTGAAATAAGTATTGACTGAAACAAGTGGGAAGGGGGAAGTGGTACTGCAGAGCCCTGGCTTTCCCTGGGCACCACCGCCGAACCCATGAGACTGCGTACTAGGCAGGCCACTCCAGCCCTGTAAGGACTCAGCCCGTTCCTTTGTGTGTGAATGGTGGCTCTAGTGCCAGTACCCATACACACACCCCTGAGTTCAGGACCCAACCCTGCTCCATTTTGGTCACGTGACCTTAGGCCTCAGTTTATCATTTGTTAGATGCATATATGGTCACCTGGCCATCTGTGGAAGTTGAAAATGAAATGTAAAATATGTAAGTTCAGTAGATTTTTTGTTTAATCTTTGTCTTTCTATTCCAGAGCAGTGATTCCCAACTAGATTATTTTGTCCCCCAGGAGACATTTGACAATGTCTAGAGAATTTTTGGTTATCAAAACTGTGGGGAGGGGGTACTTCTGGCATCTAGTGGGTGGATGCCAGGGATGCTGCTAAATATCCTACAGTGTACAGTACAGTCACCCACAACAAAGAATGATCAATCCTAAAGTATCAGTAGTGCCACTGCAGAAAATCTCTGTCCTGGAATCCACTAGATACTGAGAATGAGACACTGGAAAGCTCTTTCATTTATAAAGATCTATATCTGAAAGAAGATAGTCACAACATATTTAAATGATGTAAAGGTATTTTTATATTTTTGTATTATAGGTTGTATTTTTATGTTAAAAAATATATATGCTCATAAGCCTAGAAAAAGTCTTAAGAGGATATACACAGAAATGCTCTGAGTGATGTTTGTGAGTGACTTGTACCTTTCTGTATTGTGATAAAAATGGTGATCTGGCGTTACTTTTATAATCAGAAAAGAGCAGTAAATGGGAGTTTACTCCCATTTAAAAGAGCTTGAAAGAGCTTTAATAGGAGGAATTTGGGGCTGGGCCATAAGTAAAACTGGTCTCTTTCTTCTCTAGGTGGCCTGGGTCTTTCCAACATCATGTATGCACGGTTAGGGGAAATTGTCAGCCTGGACGGGTCGATCGCTGTGACCCTGGCAGCACATCAAGCTATAGGTCTCAAGGTCAAGTATCTGGGGAGGCTTCCTGTGATTCCAAGACCTTCAGGAAGTGAATCGTGCTTGCTATCTCATGGTCTTGGAGGAGGGCCTAGCATGTTTCTGCATCTTTGCCCTGCAGTGCCCCATTTGTGCACATCCTCTCTCAGCCATGCCATAGGGTGCTGAGTTCCTACACAAGTAGCAGCCCTTTGATCACACTGTCCCTTCCCTTTGAATCCTCCTCATGTTCTCACTGCCTTTGACCCATCCTTTGGAGGCCCAGTTCTGATGCCACTGCTTCCGTGGAACCTGCCTTCACCTCTAGCTGGATATGTGCTCTTGAGTCACTCAGGGCCTGAGCATGTCCTCCCTGCTGTTGTTGCATGTGTTTCTCACCCCACTGGGCTTGGAGCATTTTAGGGCAGATCCAGACTCACCACTCTTATCAGCAGTCCATTACTTGTGTCATTTCTGCTTAATATAGGAACCAAAGCAAGCTGAGTGTGCAGCATGCTCGGCTTCCCTCCAAGAGCCTGTGTGCTCCATGCACTTATTCAGTGGAAAGAGGGGACTTGCCCACTTGGCATTGAGAAGGGGGGTGGGACAGTTCTGACATTGACTAAACACCTTCTTTATGCCAGGTATGGGTCCAGCATTCCTTCCCCTTCACATTTTATCATCCAAACCACCCCTCCGATGGGTAGGATTATCCCCTATATGTATGGGAGGACATGGAGGCTTAGAGAAGGGACATCTCTTACCCGTGATCACCTAGCCAGGAAACAGGAGCTGTGATGAAAGTCCCTGAGTCTGACCCCAAAGTTCTGCTGGGCCTCCAGGCCGAGGCCACCCAGATGGTGCTCTTTAGCAACCGGGCTCCCCATACTCCCCAGCAGCTCCCCACTTTTTACCTGAGGCTGCCAGCCTGACTCAGGGTGTTTCCTCTTGCATGGAGTAAGTATTTCCTTCAGAAGCCATATTCTACAAGCATATTTCACATAGTCTTTTTTTCTCCACAGCTGAAATCAACCTGTGTGTGTCTTGTTTAGGGCATCATCTTGGCCGGCAGTGAGGAACAGAAGGCCAAATACCTGCCCAAACTGGCATCTGGGGAGCACATTGCTGCCTTCTGCCTGACAGAACCCGCCAGGTTTGCCCTTGGCATGAGCTACCATGGAACAGTGTCTCACGGGGGGCATGGGAGGAGGACTAGAGTTTGTGGAGAATAGGTGGTGACTTTTATTTCTTCCTTCTCTGAAATCTTTAGGAGTTAACTCAGCAGCTTTTCTTGCCAGTTCTCTTTATATTTATTTTTCTGTCCCAGTGAGGATTATAAATGCGATAACATACCTGACAGCACCTATTAAATAATTATTTTGTGATTTGCAACACACCTGACGTATGCTTTCAAGGCTTTGAAGTAACTTTCAGAGTGTGAGGGTGGGTGGTAATACCCCTGTTTTACAGATTAGGCACTGGCGTTCAGTGAGGTTGTATGATAAACCCAAGGTTACACAGCTAGGATGTAACAAGGCTGGCACCTTGTTATGTCTATTACCTGGGCTACACTTCACCTTGCTTCTCTCCACCTGGGAATCGGGGGTGCCCTGGACTCATCCTCAAAGGAGTTTATTAGATGAGTTTATTTTGAGCACACATTTTCATGTTTAAATCTAAGCTCAAGTTTTCACTACCACTTTTTTATCTGATGTGATAAAGCAGGGATTGGCCAGGTCCAGCTTGCCACCTGTTTTTGTAATTGAAAGTGTTACTGGAACATGCCTGTCTATTTGAAAATTGTGGCTGCCTTCATGCCACAGTGGCAGGATTGAGGAGTTGAAACCGGCATCCTGTAGCCCAAAAAGCTGAATATATTTATCATCTGGCCCTTTATTTTAAAAGTTTACCAACTCTTGTATTACAGTAAAAACCTTTATTTTTGGGGTCCCCGAACCATTCAACTTGATTCGGAACATTACTGTCTTCAATAGCCTATTTCTGTCCCTGCAGTGGGAGTGATGCTGCCTCCATCCAGACCAGAGCCTCGTTAAGTGAGGATAAAAAGCACTACATCCTCAATGGCTCCAAGGTACAGCTCCACTGGGGTTTCATTCATGACCTTCACCACTACTCACTGACTGCTTTCCATACACCAGGGATTGCCAGGGGTGGACATATCATCTTCTGACCATCACTTCTTGGGTGGGTGCTTCTTGCCACTTTTGGAAGAAGAAACTGCGCCTCAGAGAGGTTCAGCAGATATCCTAAGCTTAATAGCAGAGCCAGGGAACCAAGGAGTTCTGGCTCCACAGTTTACATACTTCTGTAGTAGCAACTGCCTCCCTGAGCTGCTGTTGAGTGTTCGTTTTTAAAATCTTTTTATATTATTGCAAAATTTGAAACATATAAATTAGTTCACTGTAGTGAACTTTTATGTACCTGTCACCCAGCTTCAGCAGTTATTGGTCCAGTCATTTCTCTGTCAGTATCACCACCTCTTGATTGCATTCATAACCATTTCAGTTTGAAACAGATAGGCCTATTTTGTAAAGTTATGGTACCATTATCACATTTTTAAAAAATTGATAATTCCTTACTATCTTAGCATTCAGATTTCTCTGATTATCTCATACCTTTTTATTTTTCAAATTATCTGCTTGAATTGAGATCCAGGTGAGTTCCATACATTGCAGTTTATTGAGAAGCCTCTCTGTCTTTAGCTCTCTCTTCCTCTCCTCTTTCTTCTACCTGTCTCCTTGCTCCTTTCTGTCCCCATCCCCCTTTCTTGAGGAAACCCTTTGTTCAGCGCTAGAGCTTGAACTGTCATAGTACCTTTGGATACTCTTCTCCAACACCCTCACACACTCACACTAATGACCACCTGTGTCTCTTGGGAAAATCCTTGCTTTGGGGAGACCGAGTTCTGTCTTCTGTTTATACAGTCTTGGCCTCCCTAGAACCAAGGGCTTTACAGTCTAGCCTGAAGTTTGATGGGCAGCTGGAGTGTCTTTTGGAAAAGATGGGGTTTAGAGGTGGCTCATAATAGTTTTGTTTTCTCCAAAGTTCTTTTGCTTTTTTCCTTCAGGTCTGGATCACCAATGGAGGACTTGCCAGTATTTTTACCGTGTTTGCCAAAACCAACATTGTTGATTCTGACAACTCAGTAAAAGACAAAATTACAGCATTTATAGTAGAGAGAGACTTTGGTGGAGTAACTAACGGGAAGCCTGAAGATAAGTTAGGCATCCGTGGCTCCAACAGTAAGTTGTATGTGGGTATGTGAGAGAGAAAGAGAGAGAGTGAGAGAGCTCTTTAGCCCCATTCGAGTGTCAAAATGCAGTAAGATTTAAATAGTTTTAATTTTTCTTAAGCATTTTAGCAAAATCAAATTAAGACTGCCATGATAACTACTGTAAATAATGCTACAGTGAACATAGGGGTGTATATATCTATTTGAATCTATATTCTTGTTTTCTCTGAATAAATATCCAGAAGTACAGTTACTGGATTGCATGGTTATTTTTAGTCTTTCAAGGAATCACCATACTGATTGCCGTAGGGGCCGCACCCCACCAACAGTGTACAAGGGTTCTGTGTTCTCCATATCCTTGCCAACACGTGGTATTTGTTGACTTTTTGATAATAACTATCCTGACTGGTGTGAGGTGATAGCTGATTGCGGTTTTGATTTGGATTTTTTTGATGATTAGTGATTTTGAACATCTTTTCTCTGTATGTCCTCAGAGAAATATCTTCTTATTTCCTTTGCCCATTTTTCTATCAGATTGTTTATTTTTTGTCATAAGTTACATGAGTTTCTTATATATTTTGGATATCAGCCCCTTCTAATTTGCCAGTGTATTTCCGCATTCGTAGATGGGGTTTTTTTGTTTTGTTGAAGGTTTTCGTCACTGCGCAGAAGCATTTTCGTTTGATGTAGTCCCATTTGCTTAACTTTTGCTTTAGTTTCCCTTGCTTGAGAGGATGTATCCAAAAAGATACTACTCAGACTGAAGTCAAATAATTTGTTTCCTATGTTTCATTCCAGGAGTTTTATGGTTTCAGGCCTAACATTTAAGTCTTTAACCCATTTTGAGTTTATTCTTGTATATGGTGTAAGAGAGTGGTCCAGTTTCATTTTTTTGCACATTGTGTTTAATTTTTTCCAACACCACTGTTGAAGAGACTGTGGTTACTCCATTGTATATTTCTATCTCCTTTGTCATAGACTAATTGACTATATAAGTGTTTATTTCTGGGCCCTCTGTTCTGTTCCACTGATTTATTTGTCTTTTTTTGTGCCAGTACCATGCTCTTTTGATTGTTATAGTTTTGCAGTATAGTTTGAGATCAGGGAGCATGATGCCAGCAACTTTGTTCTTCCTTCTTCAGATTGTTTTGGCTATTCAGGGGTTTTTTTGTTGTTCACATAAAACTTAGGATTATTTGTTCTAGTTTTGAGAAGAATGACTATATTCATTGCAGGATTATTTACAATAGCCAAGATATGGAAGCAACCTAGGTGTCCATCGATGGGTGAATAAAGATGTGTTACATATTTGGAATATTATGCAGCAATAAAAATAATGAAATCTTACCATTTTCAACAACATGGATTGATCTAGAGGCTGTTATGCTGAGTGAAATAAGTCAGGCAGAGAAAGACAAATACCATATAGTTTCACTTACATTGAAATCTAAAAAAACCAAAACAAATGAACAAACAAAACAAAATCAGACTCATAAAAACTGAAACCCAAAGGGGTTTTACCAGAAGGGAGAGGATGGCAGGATGAATGAAAAGGGAAGAGGAATATAGTCAATAATGTTGGATAATTTTGCACAAATGGTTATTAGAATTAGTGTGGTGATTACATTTAATTTAAAAAATGTCGAGTCACTGTATTGTCCAACTGAAACTAATATAACCAATATAATACTGTATACCACCTATACTTAAACTTGTTTTTAAAAGATTTTAGTTATTTATTTTTAGAGAGAAGAGAAGGGAGGGAGAAAGAGAGGGAGAGAAACGTCATTGTGTGGTTGCCTCTCATGTGTACCTGGCTGGGCAACAGACCTGCAACCCAGGCATGTGCCCTGACTGGGTCTCGAACTGGCGACCCTTTGGTTCATAGGGCGGCACTCAATCCACTGAGCCACACCAGCCAAGGCTAATTTTAAAAATTAAAAAAAAAATAAAGAGAATGCCACAGTGACTGCACCTCTCCATGCACTCAACATCAGTGATTTTAAGGTTAGTGAGACGGTCACAGTCTTTTGGCGCTCTCAGCCTTGTGATGGAGGTGTAGTGGGCACCAAGAAGGGCAGTGGGGTATCCTAGATAAATATTCCATTACAGGAAACCCCCATATTCCCTGCCTGGAACCTCTTCCCTCCTCCTGCTTCCCTTCCTACCCGCCTAGACCTGCTCGTGGCCCCTAGTCAGCACTAGGTTTACTTGAGGCTGGGTCCTGCAAGTGACCCTCAACCCTTCCAGAGCTGCAGCGAATCCTCAGAGGGCCCTACCTTGTGGGCCACCTATTTAGATCAAGGAGCGTCTGTGCTACAGGGGACTGCATAACCACCCTGGCACCTCCAGACCCGCTTCTGTTTGCCACCTTGTCTTTGGGGATCCTGTGTTCTAGATGGTGGTACTTGCTACTACATATGCTTGGCCTGGTGGGGGCGGGGGTGGTCAGAGGGCCTGAGCTCTAACCTTGCTCTGGCACATAGAAGCTGTGTGACCTTAAAGAAGCTAGTTGGCTTTTCTTCAGTTTCCTCACCTAAAATAAAGGCGTGATAATACAACCTACCTTGTGGAGGTGACATGAAAAAGGAGTGTTGCAATGTATTTAAAATGCTCAGTGTACATGGAAACTGAAAATGTTTGTGGTGTTACTGATATTAACCACCATGACTGGTACCACCTATTGAGTGATGACTGTACCAACAGAGGAAGGAGCAGGCTCAAAGGTCCTGAGATAAAAAGAACTTGGCATACTGGTGGGGGAAAGGTTGTCAGAGTGACCTAGGTGGTGGCAGAGAGCAAGGCTGCCGTTGTGCACCACTATGGGGGCACTGTCAATACTGGGGTCTGGGTACGTGGTGCCCACTGGGATTATGCAGCGGCCTTGTGAGTGGGGGCTGAGCAGCACAAGATGAGGTCAGAGAGGGAGGAAGGGCCTTCGCCACACCCAGCAGCCTGTGAAGGAACAAGAGCTGTTAGGAGAAGGGCCTTGTCTCACAGCCCATGTGCTTGAACCATAAATGCGACCCAGTGGCCAGAAAGATGGGTATTTCGTTATACTACACAGCCAGGTTCTTTGAATACAGCTATAATAATAGATTGAAAGGTCACCAGACCCTGGTTGCTCACGCTTTGTTTGGCTACTCCTGGGCTACTTGAGCCATGACTTCCCTGTCGTGAGCCTCCCTTTTTTCTGGCATTAGTTTCCGGGAACCACCACCGTTACAAGGAACGAAGTAGAGAGGCTTATATCCCCTCCTGCCTCTTCCCTCGCCCCTGCCATCCTTACTGTAACTGCATCATGTTGACCTCCACTTCCTTCAGCATGCCAGGTGCTTCCTCGAAGGTCTGCTAGTCATCCATCACTGCAGTATATCCTTCCTGAGATACCACTTCAGGACTTGGCATTTTTTTCTCTCCTATTGTTTCCAGGTGCTCTGGGTTGGGTTCAGGCATGCCATATGTTTGCTTGAACATGCTGGAGCATGTTCTCACAGCAGATCGTAAGAGCCCAAGAGGCCAAGCCAGACTGGATTAGCACAGTTAAGACCTTTCTGCTCTTGTTGGATTGGCTTCATGCCCCTGGAGCCACAGCAAGTCACATGGCCAAACCTGGCATTGTGAGTAGGGAAAGGCAAACCCACTCCTCCCACAGGACCACAGTGCAGGGTTTGGCTGCATTAAAGCAGAGCGACATAGGACTGATACTCCCGTTTGCAATGGGGGTCTTAGAAAGAGGAATGCCACCTAGCAATGTCTCTGGCTCTTTCTTATCCTTCAAATTTCACCTTAAAAAAGTCTGACATAAACCCCCTAGTAAAAATAGTATTACCCACAACCCTCCAACCCCCGTTTCTGTCACCATGCTGTATTTATTTCATCCATAGTACTTAACACACCTAGCACTATAACATCTTGTTTATAGTTTATCTCCCTAACTAACATATGAATTCCACAGGGACAGAAACCTTGTCTTTCTGTACTGCTCTATCTGTAGATATATAGTGGTGAGAAAGTGAATGAGTGAATGAATGAATCAATCGATCAATTGCATTTCATGTCTGTGGGTCAAGTGCAGAGTAGTTTGCATTTAAGGTCTTCAATTTCTTGTATTTCAGCTTGTGAAGTCCATTTTGAAAACACGAAGGTGCCTGTTGAAAATGTTCTAGGAGAAGTCGGAGGCGGGTTTAAGGTGAGTTGCCGGCAGCAGCCTCTGTGACTGCTGTGCAGTTTCACAGTACAGTTTGTTGGCACCAGCTTTCAGTCTCATCCCTGCTCGTAGCAGACCAGTCTGCTGGCCAGGTGACCATGTGTGATTCTCTGTTGGGAAGTCAGCAAAGTAGAAAGTGGAAAAATTGGCTCCCAGATGAGGGAGTGTGTGGTTAGAACTAGGTCCTTTCATTCATCTGCGAGCTCTGTTTGCCTTGGGTAGAGACAGTATTCTTCTCTCCTGCAAGCATAAGAAATCAGGCCAGTAGACACTAGAGAAGCCCCTGGAACCCCTTAAAAGAACCTATCATAGGTTCTTTTAAGTGCGCAACCCTGGATGCTGAGTCCCTGAGTTTGTTTGTTTGTTTGTTTTTTGAATCAAATTTATTATTATTTTTATTGTTATTGTTGATTTTTGGGTATATTTTATTGAGTATGCCATTACAGTTGTCCCATTTTTTTCTCCCCTATTTCCCCTCTGCCCTGCACCCCATTTCATCATCCCCACACCTCTTAGTCCATGTCCATGGGCTGCACACACCAGCTCTTTGGCTTCTTAATTTCCCGCACTACTCCCAGCCTCCCCTGACCACTTTGTTTTTTGTTTGCTTTTCGTCAACATTTTCCTGACACCACTTTCCCCAGCCCCATCCACCCTCACCTGCCACCCTCAATCCCTTCCCCATTCGGCTTTGTCCATGGGTCCCTTATGCATGTTCCTTGATGACTCTTCCCCTCTCTTTCCCCTGTCATCCCCCTCCCCCCTCCCCCTGTCTGTTTGTTTTTAAATTTCAATGTTGCTGGTTATATTTTGCTTGCTTGTTTATTTTGCTCATTAGGTTCCACTTATAGGTGAGATCATATGGTATCTGTCTTTCACTGCCTGGCTTATTTCACTTAGCATAATGCTCTCCATTTTCATCCATGCCATTACAAAGGGTAGTAGCTCCTTCTTTCTTTCTTCTGCATAGTATCCCATTGTGTAAATGTACCACAGTTTTTTGATCCACTCATTTACTATTGGGCACTTAGGTTGCTTCCAACACTTGGCTGTTGTAAACTGTGCTGCTGTGAACATTGGGCTGCACAGGTTCTTTTGGATTGGTGTTTCAGGATTCTTTAGGGTATAACCCCAGCAGTGGAATTGCTGGGTCAAAAGGCAGTTCCATTTTTAGTTTTTTGAGGAAATTCAAGACTGTTTTCCATAGTGGCTGCACCAGTCTGCATTCCCACCAACAGTGCACTATGGTTCCCTTTCCTCCACATCCTTGCCAGCACTTGTTTGTTGATTTGGTTATGATGGCCATTTTGACTGGTGTGAAGTGGTATCTCAATGTGGTTTTAATTTGCATCTCTCTGATGGCTAGTGATGCTGAGCATCCTTTCATATGTCTCTGGGCCCTGTGTACGTCCTCCTTGGAGAAGTGTGTTCAGGTCCTTTGCCCATTTTTTAATTGGATTGTCTGTCTTCCTACAGTGGAGTCGTGTGAGTTCTTTATAAATATTTATATATATAGATAGATATTAT
>PVJD01014248.1:0-29996 GCA_004026545.1 Mormoops blainvillei | reverse complement strand
GTAATAAGCCCGATAGGTGACTAACAGCATGGTCACTGAGGGAGAGCCCTCGGCTTCCCTTCCCTGCCCGGTGAGACTCTTCCTTGAAGCTCCTCACCGCTCCCACCTGGGAGGCGGAGCCTGGGGCATCACTGAGGGATTGTGGGATGATGTCATCCCCTGGCAATCCACTGGAGGTGACCTCAGCTTGCAGAGCGAGATGAGTCCCAGGTGTGGCGCCAAGGTGAGCTCACCCTTGAGGCCCCAGGAGCCCTCTCCCAGGCCAGCGGCCCAGGCTGCCCGGCGCGGCCCGGACAAAGGGGCTGAGGTGCAGGGGAGGTGGCAAAGGCACTCACCTGCAGAGCTCAGGGACTCTTGTTACGTAAGCCTAGAACTGGCTGCTCCCTGAAGGCCCCGGGCTGTGGGGTAAACGCCCTGGTCACCTGGGCTGCCCGCCCAGTGAGGTCAATACCGCCGCCTTCTGAGCATAAGGCCGATGTTCCAGGGCTGCCGGCTTCCTGCCACCCCCAGCCGGCTCTGCAAGCCCACTCACAGCTTCATGTCACTTGTCACTCGAAGACGCCTGCCGAAGCTGGCTAATCTTACTACTACTGCCTGGGGCCGAACTGATTTTAAAACGTGATTTTAAAAGCCAGTTTGGAGCTAAAATAAAGGCTGCTTATGGACTCACTGTTGTTTGGGGACCCCGGTGGGCCCGATCCCCCGTCACTAGCAAGGGTGATGAAAAGACCCACAGGGCAGTGACAGACAGATGTGGGATCCCCGCCCGGCCCTGCCACTGAGGAGCTGGGGGCCCTGGGACAAGCTGCTTCATCTCTCTGCGCCTTGGTTTCCTCAACTGTGAAACCGGCACAGTTTTCCATGAAGTTTACAGACTGGCAAAGTTAACCTATGGTAATAGAAGTCAGAATAGCGGTGGTGGGGGGGCGGTTACTGACTGGGAGGGGGCAGAGACCCTTCCAGCTGGTGGAGATGTGTAGTCTTGATCGGGTGGTGATGGGGATGTGATGTCAATACAGGTAAACACTCATCCAGTCTCACGTTTAAGACATGTGCACTTCGCCATCTCTAAGTTATATATACCTCACTAAAAAGGGGGGGCGGGGGAGGAAAGAAGGAGGGAAGGGGGAAGAGGAGGAAAAGAGGGAGAACGAAAAAAAATGGGCTAAGGGTCTGGCTACTTCCCAGGGCTGCGCGAGGACCGGCGATGGAGCAGGGGGGTGCCTGTCCCTCGCTTAACCCTTGGGGACACGGCACGGGCCCTTCTGGGTAGAAGGCATCATGGTGGGAGTCCAGGCTCTCGGGGTTCAAATCCTGGCTCTGTCACCTACTGGCTGGCTGACCTTGTCCAAGGGGCTCTGCCTCCCTCAGCCTTAGTTCCCCCAGATCTGTAAGACGGGGACCATCATAGACATGGCACCATCTCAGTAAATAGTAAGTGCTCAGTGCACGTCCACTACTGCTGTTGTTACTATTGATACCAACGTTTACTGAGTTGATAATAACAGGTGCACCAGCGGTATCCGGCGCATGGCCTCGGGGGAGGACTGAACGCAAAGTCCGTGTGTGTGAGGTGCCGAGCAGAGCCCTGGAAAAGTCTAAGGCCCCCGTAAAAGCTGGCCTTGCTGATGACTAATCAAAGGGGATGGCCCGTTCTGAGCTCCCAGGCGGTGCCAGGCGCTACGCAGGGGCTGTCACAGGCATCTCATTTAATAGGCAGGACAAGCCCGTGTTTAATAGGGGTTACTCTTCTCTTCCCACAAGGATGAAGCCAGGCTCAGAGGAAGACAGATAAAGACTGGCCAAGGTCACACAGCAGGAAGAGGCAGGGACAGGGTCCGCACCTGGAGACCCAGAGTCGCGTTCCTTCCATTGAATGACACGGGATGGGATGGGAAGTAATGAAGAACTGAGGGGCATGGCCCCCATGTGCACCCGTGGGGCAGGTATCACCATCTTTCTGATACTCTTCAGATGCAAGCCCCCCAACAGCCCCAAAATAAATAGGCTATGGAGGTGCTCAGGGGGCCACCGCTCATGTGCCCCATAAGCCTCCCTCTGTCACCATCTGCCACATCCCGTGGGCCGTAGCATCCGCCTCCCCGCCCCCCAGAAGAAGGCTCTGTGCTGCCAGCCCAGAGCTGGGGCTCGTAATCTCTGCTGACAGAGCGGACGGGGGAGGTAATCGATTGCACTGGTGGGGGAGTTGGGGGCACATTCCAGGTAGGGGACGCCAGACAGCGTCAGGGAGTCTGGCGGATGGCGTGGGGGTGGGGAGTGAGTCGAGACCATGTAGGGAGAGGGGGAGAGGAACTGGGGAGGTACCGGTGTACGGAGCGTAGGTGGAATGTAATGGAAGGCCTTGAAATTCTCAGCTGAGGCGTGAGTCTGATGACATCTACGGAAAACAATTTTATTTGCTTTTAGAAGAGCACTTGAATAGTTCGGATTCCTGCCCAAAGTCGCTGACCTCCATGCTTAATAACTGGATTTAATGGAAACTTACACAGTAGTGAGGCCCGCAGCAAGGACCTCGGTGGGAGGGGGCGGGGAGGGACGCGGGTTGTGCAATTACTGCCTGATAGGTCATAATGCCCCCCAAATCAGCCCTCCGCAGGCACCAGTCCTGTCCCAACGCCTGCGCCACAGCTGCCACCCTCTGCCTTGGGTCACCGCCCCGCCTCCTCACCTGGCCCCTGGCTTCCAGGGTCCCCTCTTCACAAGAGGTGAGCTTTCTGAGGCAGAAGCCCGATCCTGTCACCGAGCTCAGAAGCCTTCAGCTCTCCCACTGTTCCTTTCCCAAGGCACCGTGGCTGCTACCTGGCCCTGGCGCACAATCCGGACACAGGGTGGGTATCTGGGCTCCAACGGGGAGGCCAGCTCCTCCCCCCAATGAAGCCACTGGCCTCCTCACTCTGGACCTGCTGGGGGAGCGTGTGAGGACACGGGTCATGGCTACCTCCTGGAGTCCCAGCAGCCTGCTCGGCCGGCTTACGTCGGGAGGGGGCATCCAGGTCCTCTACTCCACTATTCTGACCAAAAAGCAGGGCCCCCACGTGCCCAGGGAGCTGAAGTGCTCTGGGCAGAAAAAGGCGGGACGGCAGGCCGGGGTGACTGACGCTCGGGCACCAGACAGACCTGCGTTTGACTCCGGCTGTAACACTTCCTGACAGAATTGTTTTTTTAACCTGGTGCTTCAGTTTCCCCAGATGTAAAGCGGGGCTAACGCTAACGGTAGTACCTACTGCGAGGGGCTTTGTGATGACTAAATGAGCCGAGCATCATAAACTGCCAGCCTGGGTGGCCGGCCCCTGGTCGCCCGCTATAAAATCAGAACTGGAAATCCTAATGAGTTGTGTCACGCGACAAATTATCAGTGGAGAGCTCTGATTGCTATGGCTTCTTATTATATATAAATCCTCGTCACCTTACTAATGCGAGAAGCCAGAGCCTGGGCAGTCAAAGGCTAAAGTTCTGTGGCCACGTTCTCCTGGGGCGGGGGGGCAGGGTTGCTCCCCTACAAAGTCAGGCCTCCCAGCGCCCTGTGGGGCCACTTTCCCCAGCATAATTGATGGCCGTCCAGGGCCCAGGTTGGAGTCCAACCACCCAAACAAACAGGCCTCCCTCCCACCAGGCCGGACCGGAATAGCGTCTTATGTCACCGATAACCACAGGCCAGGGTTGGAGCCATGTTGATCCAACCAGCAGTGACCTCATTTCCTTGGGTTACAATCTCATGGGGGGTGTGGAACTGACCCGCTGTGGTCACACAACCGCCAGGGAGGGCCAGCTGCTCCAAAGGGGAAAAGAATTGTGACCTTTCATTCTTCCCAGATCAACAGGGCTCCGCAGAGAGAGGGAAGACCCCCAAGGAGCAGCCTTTGTCCCTCTGTGGTGCCCTCGGTCCTCACCCTTGCGGACTCCCTTGGAGCGATTTCTTTACTGTGGTTCTGTGGCAGCAGAGACAAAGGGGGCATTAGGGTCTCCACATCCTCTCAAACGGAGCCTCTGGCCCCAACAGGTCTCTCTTCTCGTCCGCACCGCCCTCCCTCTGTCCAGCCACACTCACTGCAAATGGAAAAGTGCGTGTCAGCCCAGGGCCGGACACACGCGAACCCTCAACGAATGGCCTCTCATTTTGATTTCTTTCCTCGCTCTCGTCTTTCTTCCTCTCCAGGGACCTGGCAGGACCAGAGGATCCAGGATGCCCCCAGGGGCCAGGAAGCGGAAGTCCTAGAGAGGGGACAGGGGCAGGGTGGTGGGAACACTGTGCTCTTGGGAAAGGAAAGCCCTGTCTTGGGTACACAGAAGGACCTGTCTAGGCCTGCGAGAGTGGCCCTGCACCCAGCAGGTGAGGTCCCGCCTGCTCCAGATGCCAGCTCTGAAGTCCCAACTCACCTGCCCGGGGCCCCCTGTCTCAGCACCCAACCTCGCTACGGGCTGAGTTGACGAATGGGCTTCCTAAGCTGCCCTCACAATGCCAGCAGGAGGCGAGGGAGGCCCATTCTTAACTCAAAGAAGGGCACAAGGAAATAAACATTCTCGGGGCGCTCGTGTGTGAGGCATTGAGTGGCCTTACGGCCTTTTTCGCGTTAGATGGGGCGTAAATGTGAAACGAGGAAATGCATGAAGAGACAGGAATCTACTGACAGCAGACACTACAATGAGCTCCTCCTCCTCTGCACTTCACGGGTGTTGCATTTTTACAAATGGAAATCAAGACCACCTCCACCAGCGAAAGGATGACTCCTCGCTTTTATTGTGGTGGTCTAGCTCCAGGCCTGTGGTATCTCCTAAGCAGGCCTTTATCCTGTGCAAGCCTCCCAAAATATCACCCGCCTTCTCCTTCTGCCACGTGCTTTGTCTTTTTATTCAGAGCCCTTATCACACGAGCCCTAGCGTCGTCTGCTTGCTGACCGTCTGTGTGCACCACTGCCATTTTCAGCTCCTCTGAGCATGGAAACACCCAGCAGTGAAGAAGGCAGACCTGGCCCCTGGCTTCCGGGGGGCTCAGGGCTGAGGATGAGCCCCATGAATACTCAGCTGTGGACAGAGCCTGGCCTGACTTGTTCCACCTGTTCCGTGCTCTGCGCCCCCCGCGGCTCCTGACACACCAGCTCCCTGTCTGTACTTCACAGGCACCAGGAAATCCCTGCCTCTGGGCCTGTGTACTTGCTAGTGCCCTTACCTGGAACAGGTAAAGCCTCCCACCCGGCGCCTGGGACAAGCCCCTCCTTGTTGCTGTCACACACGTACTCTGTTCATCTTGCTCCGCACAGGAGGGGTCTGCACAGCACCCCTCCTCCCAGGGAACGGGGCACAGCCCGGAGAGACCAGCAGATGCCTGGTGTAGCAGGTCCTCTCTAACGCCGGCAACTCTCACGGCCTCTTCCTGAGCTCCCTGCGGCCGCCTCCAGCTCATGATGGGGCGGCCCTTAGACGTCAATGGCCCAAGTGTGCACACGTGCAAAGACACTTGACTCGGACAGGTCATCCCCCGTTAGGGGCTGGCTGTGGAGGGGGACCAAGCCCTTTCTCTGACCTCTGCATGGTCGGGGCTGGGGGCAGGTCATGTCTTAGGAAGCAGCTGAGCCTCCCCAGACCGGGGAGGGAGTGTGACTCTGACCCACCGTCCCTTGCTTCGCCAGCAAGACAGACCCAGAGAGATTCAGCAACTTGCCCAGGGTCACATAGCAAAGTGGTAATTGAGCAGAGACCTGGCCCTGGGTCTCCCAATCCTTGTCCAGTGCATTTCCCACCGCTCTGTGAGGACCTCTGGGCTTGGGTGCCATCAGGGTTAAAAATAGGAGCAGAGGGACGGGGAAGGCCAATCCTGTCACGCCTTGGAGGGCAGGAAGCTACACCCAGAAACAGGTGAACGGGATGTGAGCCCAGCAGGAGCCACCTCCTAACTGCAGGCCTGTGAGCAAGTGCCTCAGTTTCTCTGAGCCTCAGTTTCCTCATCTGTCGAGAGGAGACAGCCGGCCGCCAGCGCTGTGTGAGGGTTAAAGGTGGTAATGCTTACACAGCAACCAGGCCCATCGGGGACCAAGCGGCTATATTTTCAATTTCCTATTGTCTTGTGGTTGAGAAGGAGGCAAAGGAAATCAAGAAATTCCATGAGTAAAAGAAAATTCCAGTGTTGAACAGGGGAGCGAGTGGCCGGGGCTCAGCCCCCTGATGACTTTCTAGGTTGTAAGCAGGGAAACAGAGAGACCTGGAAGCCTCCAGCCACGGCCGAGGCAGGAAGTTCCGGGGCTGATTCCGTCTCAAAGGGGTGGCCGACGAGGCCGTGGCTAAATCATTCCACTGGCATCTGTGTTACACACGGCCCAGGGCACGCGCTAGGAATCGGGCATGGACTCACAACGCGTCAGCTGTGGCCAGGAAGCCCCCACCGATTCCTCACCAAACGTGGGCCTGGAAACAGGGCAGGGGGCTTAGCCAAGGGGGGCCGGCCTCTGAAGTCAGCGGCCCCGCCCCCTCGGATAGGAAGCCACACCCGTTTCTCTGAACTCTTCCAGCTTTGACCTCCAATGACCAGGGGATGAGTCAGGGTGGGGGGGGGGAAGCCCCCTGGTCAAACAAAGGGACCGCAAAGAGAGCAAATGCGTGCTGTTCATCTGGGGACCTAAGTGGCCCTCCACAGCACAGAACACAAATTTCTTCTTCAGCTGTAACAAAGCAGCTTTTGCTTTTGCTCTGACTTTAAAGCTCTTTTAAGAAACAGAAGGGCAGGGATGCCACAGGCTTGGGAAGGGAACTGGAAGGTTCTGAGGTTTCTCTGTTTTAAAGCCCCTCCCTCTTCTCATCTGGGAAAGCTCTGGAATGCGCAGTGGGGGTGGGGGGTAACTTACACTTCTGTGGTTATGAATCCGGTGAGCTCCGAAAGGAAGAGGAAGAGGATGAAGAGGCAGCAGCAGATTGAGACTGGAAGAAACAGACACGCACGGTAAGGGCGGAGGGCACTGACCAGGGCAGCTGCGCCCCGCCCCCCCCGCCCCCCCCCGCCCCCCCGTCCCAGCCTCCAAAGCCCCTTCCTGCTCCTGGTCTCAGCTGAAGCAGCCCGCTCCCTTCCCGGATGCTGACCGATACGGACCTGACCCTCCAGTGTGGGCCGAGCCCCCTGACAGGCACGGCCTCCCAGGGCCCAGCCGAGCTCTCTCCTGCAGGAGCTCTTAATGCAGAGTCAAAACCAGAAGCAGCCGAGCGGTGGCCACCAAATGTGCGCTGCTTGGCTTGAGGGGAACGCATTTTAAAATACAGAGTCGGCACCGAACAATCAGGTTTCCCGTGAAAGTCCAGCTTTCCAGCTGCTCCAGGGTACTCGAGCCCTTGTCCTGCCAGGGGCTCTGAGCTCACCAGCCTGCCACAGGCCCCACTGCTCCCTCCTGCCTCCCTGGTTCCTAGGCCGCGTGTCTGTTCCGTGTATCCCCACCCCCCACGGTGCCATCACCACTGTGCCCATGTTTCCATCAGAGTAGGAGAACGAGGACAGCAAGCTCTGTGCTCCAAGGGAGACACCATTCTTTGTGGAGGTGAGGAATGGCTCCCATCGGAAACGCAGGGATGGGGACAGGGCTCCAGGGCCAGTCCCTGCGTGTGGAAGGAGTTCAGCTGCCCGGCCTCTGCCGATGCTGCTGTGTGTGGCCCTGCTGTCACTCCTCGATGCAGGACACGACCAGCCTCTTGGAGTCCGGCCCTCCACTCATCTCCAGGCTCATCTCCTGACACTGCTCCGGCGTCCCACCACCCAGCCACGCCGAGCCACGTGCTGGTGCCTCACAGTGCGTCTCATTTCTGTCCCATTGCAGCTGTGGTTCCTCTGCCTGGAACGGCTTTCCCTTCGTCTCTCCCCCTCCGCGGTCATCTTCTCTCTGTGGCGAACTCCTACCCATCCTTCCTGGCGAGGCCCCGCTCAAATGCCCCTTCTGGGGGGAAGCTCGTCCTGTGCCCAGAAGGGGAGCTGGCTCCTCTTTCCTCTGTGCCGCAGCCTCTGTCTGAACACTTGCCGCATTTTAATGGTTACCTGCGGCTGTTTCTCTTGCTGGGCCGATGTCCCCACTGGTAGGCGAACTCTCCACAGCTCTCTACTTGGCCTTTGGTCACAGAGACCCTGAAGGGCTTGGTGGTTTGGGGAAGGTGATAGGACGAATGGGTTGACCCTTTGTTTCCTGCAGAACGAACGGAAGTTCCCAGCCCCACCTGCTCCTTCCGCGACATCCTTGACAGCTAGCACCTGGACTGGCCGAGCCATCGGAGGGGCGCTGAGCCCGGTCATCACCATCATCCCCGTTAGCAGTGGTACTGTTATTATCGATCCATCTATCTATCAACGAATGAATGGTCAAAGATGCATTCCGAGTGAGGAAGAAGGAGAATGAGTGTTTGTGGGGCACCTACTGCAGGCCCTGCTGCGGAGGGGCACGGACGGACACCTAGTCATTGCACACCCCCCTGGATGGAGATGTGAGCCCACGCGAAGGACACAGAAACGGAGGCTGAGAGCGAGGAGGGGACCAGCCCCGTAGCCACACTGGGAGGGGACAAGACCGGAACCTGTGCGCTCTAGAGCCAACGTCCGAACAAAAGGAACCGCAAGAGCTCAGGCACCAAGGAGAGGGCCCAGGGGTATCCCCAGAGCCCCCATCAACCTTCCAAAGCCAGGCCAAGACCTGCAGGATACTAGCTGGAGTCATGCCCCAGTTCTCCCAAACTCCGAAAATGCTGTCTGGGGCAGCTTTCAAGGGTTTTACTTACTTTGTTGTTGTTTTTTTTTGGGGGGGGGAGTGGGTAATATACACACACGATAAGAAAGTAGTCAAGCTGTATTAAAAGGCATATACTGTGTGAGGCTCTTTATAACTCGCGACCCGCAGTCCCCGCCCCGAGGTGCCACGTCACAGTCCTGTGTCCTTCCCGATCACAGGAGCACAGACGTATGAACCCTTTTTTCCCCCTAAGCAAACAGCAGCGCAAGGTGCCTGTGCCCACAGCCCCGCGCTGCACACTCAGCGACCTGTGTCTAAGCAGGTGTCACATCGACTTGGACAGAGTGCCCACGCTTGTTTGTTTTTATGGCCTAGAAATGAATTTCGAATGCCTTCTTCAGCTGCTGAGCAAATCTGTTTCAGGAAACAGTCCAGGTCTCCCGGCTCACGTCCCTCCCCTTGTCACCTGCCAGTTGCAGCAATGACGGAGCGGGGGCCACGCCCCTCACAGAGTGCCTGCACTGTCTCTGAACAGCATCACGTCGCACGGGACCCATTTTTCAGAATGGGTTCCACTCCTCTCGCCCCAACCTCAGCCCCAGCAACCCGCAGGATGCTGCAGTCATGACCACGCCCAAAATAAGCAGTGTTTTTGAAGGTCATTGCTGACTTAGGTCTGTCGCGGTCTCCTGTCTTCCTTGCTTCCAGCCTGCAAATCGGGTCCCCAAGTTCTCCCTCTGTCCAGGTCGGAGATGGACAGGCAGGGCTAGCGAGGTCTCTCTCTGAAACCTGTGTGCTTTGTTCAAGGCTCCGATGAAGCCTGGTCAACTCGGCAGGTGGGCACCGTGAGCCCCGAGCCTCCTCAGCTGAAACCCAAATGTCCAACAGCCCTGGTCACTTGAGCTCCGTGTCTGCTCCCCTCACCCTGTCCCCAGACCAGAAGGACAGAGGCTGTCTCAGCACCACTGTGGCCTCAGGGTCTAGCATGGTGCCCGGCTCAGAGGAGATATAAAATAGATCTTCACTGCGTTAAGTGAATGAAAAAATGCAAAGGCCAGGTAGGAGGTATTTCAGCCAGAAAGGCCTTCTGATAACTGAAGGCTCGACGAGGGCTTTTCGATCCATGTTTGGGCAAGAGGCTGAGGCTCTCCGACTCCAGACTTCTGAGACTGACTCAGGCCCTGGGCAGTAGGAATGCAGCCCCGGGAGAATGCTGGCGAGTGGGCAACCTGGTGCAGCCAGCAAAGAGGGAGCCGGATCTCAGACCCAAGGTTCCAGGAAGTCAGTGAATCTGTCTAAGGCCACAGGGCCACTTCAGGGGAGGCGGCAGCACCCAAACCCGACCTGTGAGTCCCCGGCGCCCTCTCTGTCTTCTTCAGTTATTAACAGCACACTTATCACGAGGTAAGGAAACGTTGCTGAATTCGCCGTGCGCGTCCTCCTTCAGGACCGCAACCAAAGCCCATTCATCACCGCGGTCCCAGTCTGGCCACGGGGCCTGGCCCCAGCACCTGGTGAATAAATGTTGGTTCACTCAGTGGCAGCGAAGGGCGGGTTTCCCAGGACTCACGTCATCCCTCCTGTGTAAGGGAACTGGCTGTTGGGCACACTGTGACAAGGACTGCAGAAGGCGCCCCGTCTCCGGAGGGCCGCGTGGCTGTCCCTGCTAAATTTTACAGCACACAGGCCCTCTATCAGTGATTTCTCTTCTAGGAAAGTTACTTTACAGAAATAACCCTGCAAGGATACAAAAAGATACAGACAAGGATGCCTGTACTGACAGTAGAATGGAATCGGCAATGTCCACCCTCCACAGGCTGCTTACATAAACAGTGGGTCGCCCAGACAACATGACAGGGCACGGCTGGAGAGAAGAGTGTGGTGGCCAATCACGAGCTGGTATGAAAGTGTCCGGGACCAGTGATCAGCTGAAAGAAAGGCTGGGAAGATGGTGAGCACAGCCTGCGTGCGTCCGTGCTGAAAACGACATACGCATATCCAAGCCTGATGATGCGTTTAAAAAGTTCTAGAAGGACACCCCCCCGAAAGCTAAACATACCGACACAGGAGAGACTGTACAGATGGAGAAGGGCTTTGAGCTGTCAGCTGGAGTTGGAAGGGGACAGGCCTGGTTTGATGTTTTTGGCCCAGATTCACAAAATAGTTGAACAGATAGACAAACAAGCCCTTTTCCTCTCATGTCCCCCGAATATCCTTTCCATGGGGATCAAGGCACTAAGTGTCACAGCTTCTGCAATCACAGACGCCCATCGGCAGCGGACTCCAGGAGGAGGGGATAAGCAGAGGAGTGTCAGCCAGGCAGTGAGGACTTAGCACGTGCCCCACACCTGACAGGCGTGATGTCCTTTGATGCCCAGCTCAGGAAACTGAGACTCAGAGAGGGCAAGTGACTAGCCCAAGGTTGCCCAGCTGCTAAATGGGAGGAAGAAGCCAATCCTGCTGGACCCAAGAGCCTGTTCCCTTCCTCAGGGATGAGGATACTCAGGGCTCGAGAAGACAGCCACAGCTCCTATAAGCTGAGCTGGACGGAGGGGGAGCTGGCGGGGCCAGTCAGGGTTGGGGGTCCCTGACGTCTTCCCCTTGCCTGATGACAACCTGCCCTGGGAGGCCACAGAAGACTCCAGCCCTCGTGCCTGACCCCAGGGGACAGTCTGTGGAGAAGGTGCCCCTCTATACCAAGCACCGGAGAGGCCGGGGGGTGCAGGGAGGCCCGCTGCGCCCCAGTCTGGCTCTGTCTTTTGTGAACGGTGACACATCAGGCTAAGCCCATGTTCTCCTCTGAAAAAATGAGGCTGAATCACTCCCGCTTGCACAGTGCTCCTGGTTTGTTTTGATTTTGCCTAAATAAACTTTTTATTGTGGAGTAATATTGGATACAAAGATGGTACAGAAGGTTCCCCCACACCCTTCTCCCAGCTTCCCCTTCTGTTAACATCTGGTAGGTCTGTCACTGGGCAACAGTGACACTGTCCAATACTATTACTAAGCAAGCGACAGACTTAGATCACCAATTTCCCCACCAGCGACCTTTGCCTGCACCAGGAACCAATCCAAGGCTCCACTTCACCACGTGTCCTTGGTTTTGAATCTGTGACAGTTCCTCTGTCTTTCCTTCGTTTCCAGGACCTGGCCACTTCTGAGTGGCGTTCATCAGGGGCCTGTAGAATGTCCTCCAGTCTAGGGCTGCCCGACGTTTTTTCATGGTTACACAGGCTTGCGGTTCCAGGGCCAGATCTCCGGCGGCCAGGTGCCTGCCCCATCGTGTCCCAGTGTGGGAGTGTGACATCCGCATGACATCTCACTGCTTGATGCTAACCTGCATCCCTCGGGGAAGGTGCTGCTCCAGGTGTGTCCACAGACACAGGGCTGTTTCCTTTCCATTCTTGCCTCTTTACAAGCGAGTCACTGCCCTGGCTGGTGTGGCTCAGTGGATTGAGCGCTGGACTGCGAACTAAAGAGCCGGTTCGATTCCCAGTCAGGGCACATGCCTGGGTTGTGGGCGAGGTCCCCAGTAGGGGGCGATCAAGAGGCAACCACACAGTAATGTTTCTCTCTCTTCCTCCCTTCCCCTTTCTAAAAATAACATAAATAAATAAAATCTTTTAAAAATAAAAAATAAAAGTAAGTCACTAGATCTAGCCCACATTCCAAAAGAAGAGAATTAAGTGCTAACTCCTGGACGGGGACATATTTGCATATATTATTTGGAATTCTTCTGTAAAGAAGAGTCATCCCTTCTCCCCCATTTATTTAGAACAGTATGGACTCATGGACCTTTTCTTGGGCGATAAGCTGACAATGCCATCATTTATTTTGTTGCTCACACTGCCCCGGCGTCGGCCTCTGGTCTCTGTCTCTCCGACGGGCTCGCACCCCGCGGACACGCCCCATCTTTGTTTCTTCCCATCAGGTTCTTCTGTGTCTTCCGGCACACGAGGCGTCCCAGGTTTATGTTGTGCCCTTCCTGCCCAGCCCTGGAATTGGCCATTTCTCCCAGAAGCCCTGTCTTTTTACTGAATAGTATTTAGAACCCAAAACCTGAGTGAGGTTTTTAGTTTTTCAAATGGTTAAAAACGTGCTTATGTAAAAAATGCAAACAGTTCGAAAGGTCTGGAGAGAAAGTCAGTCTCTTCCCCAGCCCCCGTGCCATCTCCCGGGGCAGCACCATTCACGACGTCTGGTTCTCCTTTCAGAACCAGGTGCCGCCCACGCCTTGTAGGTTAGGGGGAGGGGAGAGGGGAGGCGGTCTAGACCCAGGGCCTGGTGAGGTGCCCATTTCTCCCCTCCTCCTGTCTCTCCGTTCCTCCTTGAGCCGGCAGCTCTGCATGCGGAGTGGGCGCAGGGGTGGGGTAGGGAAGGGCGAGGGCAGAAGGGGTTACTCACTAATGGCCCCGGTGTACGTCGGCTGCGTAAGGTCCTTGGGCACCTTCCTATAGATGTCAAACCTGCAGAGAGCAAAGGGGACAGGGGTGAGGTAGGCACAAAGGGCTGGTCTCAGGCAGTAGGGGACATGGTGCGGCTGGCGTGCCGCGTGGCTCACCAAGTCACGCCTCTTCCCAGAACCAGCTCCTCCAAGAGGCCTGTGGGATACCCCTCTGATGGGTCCCCCTCCCACACACTGCCTTACCCTTGTCACACTTGCTCACAACTCTCATTAGCACCTGAGAGGACCTTGACCCTCATTTGGTCATGTTTCTTGGCTGGTCTTTCCCCATCAGAAGGTCACCCTCATGAGGCCGGGGACCTGATGAGGTTCTGTCCCGCCTGCTATGGCCCCAGACCCTAGCATGGGCCTGGCACTGAGTGGGCCCTCAATAGGCATTTGTGGAATAGACTGAACCCCCCGAGTGAGTGTGGGGCTTCTTGGATGTTGAGGGGAACAGGGAAACGCAGTCTTTCCTGAGTGCTAGGGCGTCCCCTCTCCCTGCTTCCCTGGTTCCTATGGCCTGCTTCTTACAGATTCTTCTTAACTCCAAGGCCCGAGGCTAACCCAAAATCCTGCCCGGGGCCCACCGTTGCAGCATCAGCTCGTGATGGCTCTGACTCTGTGTAACGTGGGTTCCGCCCCCGCCCCCGCGCAGAGCAGATGCCTCTCTTTCACAGGGATCCCATCAGAACAGACAGGGGTTGTCCGGTGTGGCAGAAGGACTTGGAGCTGGGAACTCACGCAGACTCCATGGGTTTAAATTTGGCCAGCCTTTTAAGACACAAGGCCCTCAATCAGACTGCCCTGGGTTTAAATCTTGGATGGTCTTCTTCCTCACTGTGTGACTTTAGGCAAATAACTTCCCCGCTCTGTGTCTCCATTTCCTCGTCTATAAATAATGGGGCTACTACTCCCAGACCTGCCAGGCTACTGAGAGGAGGAAGGGACAAGTGTCTGGCAGATGTGACATGGAGCATTCACGGGGAGGCTCCTCACGCCCGTGGCTCCCTCCCCTGCCCTTGACCTGAGCAGATGGATCTCCCACACGGAGCTCTACCAGTGGAGCTTTAAGTCCACACACAAGGTTCCAGGCTCCCTGGTTCGAGCCCGGCGTGGTAAAGAGCCACTGCTCTGGCCCTCCTGGGTGACCGGCTGGCATGAGGTTCCCTTCAGTGGCTGGGAAACAGCTAGCACCCTGCTAACCCGCTGCAATGACTTAGAAGTCTTGCGTAAGACTGGATACTTGACTTCTGTGTGCTGGCTCTACTAACATGCGAACCCCACTAACTTCCTAAGACCTCAGGGGAGAGACAGTTCCCATGGGCCGCCAAGTTAAAAAGCACCGTTTTCTCTCCTACCTGCTCAGCCAGGTGCTTGGGCCCCCGAGGACACCCGAAACTGGGGCTGGGAGTGTGATGGGGGACGGGGCGGGGAGGGCTATAAGTATGTGACTCAGCCACCCAATTCACCTCCCTTCTCCTGAAAACTCTGACCCCTTTCATGCGACAGGCATGTGGGAGGTAAGAGCAGGTACTGAAGGGTCAGCCTGCCTGGGCTCAAACGTGACTCCGGCCACTGCGCGACCTGGGGCAGGTCACTTACTTAACCTCCCCATGCCTCAGTTCCGCCGTCCGTAAAACGAGGCAACAACTGGAACCATCTCACAGACGGGCCGGGCCCAGGACTCTGAGCATGTTAAGCACTGTGAACCAGCCTGGCACCCGGGAAGCGCTACTTGAGTGCTGCTGTTACTATTATCGATGCTCCTTTGCGTAACATTTATGAAAGCCTACTATGTGCTGAGAGCTCTTGTGGGCACTAGGGTGCGGAGGTAAAATAGGCCCCAAGTGCCTGTGGGCCAGCAGCAGAGACAAAGGAAATGAAAGAGAAGGCGGGGTGGGCGGGTCAGCGGGAGGCGCCTGGGGAAATCCAGGAAGCTTCCTGCAAGAGGTGGTGTCTGAGCAGAGCAGGAGGACAGGAGGAAAGTGGGCGCGGGCAAAGAGTAGCCCAGGGAGTAAGAGCAGCAAAAGCAGAGGCCAAGAGAGGGGTCTATCCAGTGTGACGGAGGCTTTGTTCACTCGCTCGTGGAACTAGGCTGGGAATGGCAGGAGCGGTCCCTGGGAGGGGGAGGGGCTTAGAATCCAGCTTCCCAGTCCAGTTAATACCAGTCACCATCCAGGGCCCGCTGGCCAAAATGGGGCCTCACAGTTTAAAAAACATATGAGCCATCATTCAGCATCGGAAGTTTTACGGGGAGTCAGAGGCTGCTCAGAGTGAGGAGGTGGGGGTTGCCCAGCGCAGAGTATCAGAACAGGTGGGTGAGGAGGCAGTGGTGGGAGGTGTCACATACAGGGGGACCGGTTAAACCAGTGAATGCAGTGAGGGTGATGGGGGCCAGGTGCCTCACTGGCAGAGGAGGGCCAGAGAGAAAAGCAGAATAAACCCTGGGGTATCAGCGTGGAGATGGAAGAATCGCTGTGACTTTGTGTGTGGTTTTTAACACACACACCACGGAAATATCCGTGTGGAGTATACGCATCACATATACATATACTTCCCAGCTTGTTCCACAGAAGGTTCAGGGACAGGGACCGGCAGACAATAACAGACACGTCTGGCACTGAGATCTTGGCTTCTAAATATCATTCTTTACTCAAAGAAATTAGCTTTTTGGAGAAATGGCTAATCCTAAGGCAGGGCGGAGAAAATGGAAGATGAACATGGAGCACCGTCTCATGTCAGAAAGAAAGAAAGTGTTCAAGGAAGGATGTGGACAGATCAAAGGGACAAGAAGCCAGCTTGGAGGGGCGCCCACTGGCCAGAGAAATGACAACGTGAACACAAAGTCAATAATCACAGCAAGAGATTACAACCCACTAGATAAAATAGGAGGCCCAGAATCTATATGGATAAAAAGGAACCAGTAAATCAGACATTTGATGAGCAACGGGACATTTCCATACTTCCGAAGTACCTCCCCACCGAGCCCTTGCTAATGACAAAAGGAAAAAGTGTGGCTTTGCAGGGGAGAAGCTTCGCAGACATCATCGTGACCAAGCGACCAAGTGACCGTCACCAGGGAGGAGATGCATCATGTGCCTCCCGATGTGACACCCTGGGGAGGCACACAGCACTCCTGTGGGGACCTTGCTCCAAACGCACACCCTCAAATGAATCATGAGAAAACAGCAAACGAATCCAAGCTGAGGGTCGTGTTTCAAAATGACCGGCCGGCACCTGTCAAAACCAAAACCCAGCTCAGGCAGGCCAGGGAAGACTAAGGAACCATCCGGGATTGGAAGAGGCGGGAGAGATGCCACAACCAAGTCTTGTGGGATGTCCTGAGTCAGAAAAAGGAGCGCAGAGGGGCAACTGATGAGATTTTAGTTAGATCTGTAGATTAGTCCAAACAGAGCGCTGTTTCCTTGGTTTTGATAATGACATCTAGTTATATTAAGATATGAACATTTGAGGAAACTGGGCAAAGGGCACGTGGGAAGTTCTTGTATTATGTTCGTCGATTTTTTGCACGTCTAAAAACTATATCAAAATGAAAAGTCAAAAAAGTTTTAATTTAATGGACATTTAAAAAATTATTTTAAGGGGGAGATATTATATAAAAATCCCACCCAGCCTGTTCTCTTCACAATGGCCAGTCTCTATAGGCACCTGAACTTGAAGAGCTGGCTTAATAAATGTTCATTGAGTGTACTTGGTGTTCGGGAGAGTGTTTCTTTGTCGAGGGTGGGAAGGAGGGGAAGGCCAGGCGGACTAAGGTCTAAGAGAGGAGGTTAGACTTGGACCAAACTACGGGAGGCAGTGGCAAGCCAAGGAGGCAGGTGCTCCAGAAAGAATGAATGACACGAGACCAAGGTCACTGCCGGCCCGTGTTCGGCTGCTCCTCACACATATTCGGATTTAATGTTCACAGTACCCCTGGCAGACAGGGAGAAGACAAAGCTTAGCTATGAGCAACTTGCTCGCAGTCGTCAGGCCCATGAGTAGCAAAGCTGGGATTCAAACCCAAGTCCAAGTCCATAGGCCATGGTCCTTCCACCGCCCTGAACTTGCAGGAATCAATTTAGAGTTCAATTATTGGTAACGTCAAGTCTCCAGGTTTTGTTTATTTGTTTTTCTCAGGATGCTGCCTCAGTGCAGGTGGGAATTTCTTGGAAGACGGGGACCAGTTCAAAATACATTCACTCACTCAACAGATACTCACTAAGTACCTACTGGCAGTGCTCTCGATGGTGGGAAAATGAAAGTGGTCCAGGCAGACACGGCCCCTGCCCTCACGAAGCTGCTAGTCTACCAATGTCTTTGGCTCCCTGTTTGGGGCCGCCACAACAGAATGTTCTCTAATAATGATCCCATTCCCACACCGCCAAATCCAAGTTCGGGAGCGGTAGTGGGGTAAAGGGAGAGCTGAAAAAGACCCTGGGTTCAGAGCTGACCACAAGCCGGGTGAGTCAGCAGTGAATGTCACTGAGAAAATGGGCCACAGGGAAGATGGTGAGAACCCAGTCTTGTGACAGACTAGGAAGTGAGCCGTCCTCTTGGGCTCCCATTAGTCAGTCCCTCGCTGCGGTGACGCAGTGATGAGATGAGCTGTGACCACTCACTGTCAAAAGAATGTGGAAGAAAGGGCAAGGAGAACGGGGGAGGGGAAAGGGATGCTTACTCAGTGCATACCTAGCATGTGCCAGGCTCAAACTAGGCCCTTGACCAGCAGGTGCACATCCAATTTCCTCAGCCAACCCACGAGGCAGGGGCTGCGAACCCATTTTAGAGAGGAGGCCCAGAAAGCCTGGCGACTTGGCTGAGCATGCATGCCTACGAAGTGCCGCGGTGAGGATCGGAATCCAGCCCTGATTTTGGGTGGAAAATACGTGTTAGGAAGAAAGGTAAAAGAATCGGAATTGGCTGAGCCTTGAACAGAGAAAGCTAGAGGATGGATTCTTGATGGCTGCCAAACAAAAATGCTGGTTCTCTGATCTCTCACCAGACTGGGAGTTTCTCAAGGGCAGGGCCTGGGTCTCCCTGCTGCCCGGGCCCTTGGGGAACTGACCTGAGTGAGTAAGTCTGTAAGCAAATCCGCACAGGGGTCAGGCCCCCGGCGGGCCCCCAGGACGAGATGGGGGTGAACTGGACGGCGGGGAAGCTAGGGCATGGGTCCTCGGAGCTGTTCTGTTTTTTGAAGACATTTAAAAATTTCGCTTTAAGAAAGGGAAAATGGGCTTACATTAAAGCAAGAGAACACTCGGCTGGACCTAAGGACTGACCCAGATGCCAGGAGAACGGGACCAGGGACTGGAGCAAGGTGGGCAAGAGGTTCATTGCCTGTTGGGGCAGAATCTGAACATGGAGACCCCATGGGGCCCCCCGCTTTCAACGCTCTGCACTGCCAGGTCTAGAAGGGACTTGGCGATGGTGGTGCCCATTCATTCTCCCGAGGACAAAGCAGGCACCCCAAGAAGAGGAGAGATTTGTCCCATTCAAGGCACAGCTCACCTCAAAGTATTTAAAACAAAAACAAGCCAGTAAAAAGCTGGTGAAATCCTTATTATCTCTCACGCTCTTGAAAAGTCAGATGCTAGTGGTTCTCAAGCAGGGGAGATTTTTGTCCCCTAGGGGACATCTAGCAATGTCTGGGGACATTTCTGGTTGTCACATTGGGGGTGCTATTGGTACCTAGTAGGTAGAGGCCAGGGATGCTAATAAACATCCTACAATACACAGGGCAGTCCCCCACAACAAAAGATTATGGGCCCAAACGTCCGTAGCACTGAAGTAGGGAGGCCCTGTTGCATGCAAAGCAAAACTTCACCTGTGGGAAGCTCATTTTCCACGGAGCCCGTGATCCCGCTAAGAGATGTCTGCTCCCACTGGGAGCCTTGATCGCCCCCTACCCCCCCAAGCCTTGGAGACCAAGAATCTGGACTTAGCAGCCTCTCCCCGTCCCTCTCCGTTCTGCGCCGAGAAGGCAGTGTACTTGGAAAAAACTGGGCAAAGGACCCAAGAGGGGGAAAATCAAGTCGATGTGGACTTGGGACTTACTCTACTGGTACAGTAATTACAGGTGTCCTTCAGTTTAATCAAAAAGGTGCCGAAGCCGTGCCTCTAACTTTGTTATTCTTTAGGACACAACAGATTCCCGAGGTGAAAACACGCATCGGCACCATAAGTCAAAGAGCGCTTGCTTAACAGAAAGTCGCTGTGGGGACCACAGCTGGCCCGCAGGGCAGGGAAGGCGGTAACCTCACCTAAAATAAACAGGCAGAAGGGGAGCTGCCGCTGGAAATGTCTGACTAGCGGGGCTCTTCTGTAATGCCTTTTCATAGCAGAATGCCTCAGCTTTGCTATTTTAACTTTTGCTGCTGGGGGCCGCACTTCTCTCGGCTCCCGCGGACCTTCTCAGATGGCTCTGTGGCTCTGTGGCTCGCCCGCTGTGGGCGGCGCCCGGGCAGGCACGTGTGATGTCAGTATTTCCAAGGCTTCATGAAATCAGGCGCCATTTAGGAGCAAGTCATTGGAAGTGGTGGGTCATTCGTCCCAAAAATAGCCGGCAAGGGTTTTCGTTGGCGCGTTGGCCTGGTCAGCCCTGCCCGCCCTGGCCTGTCAGAGCCCTCAGAGCCGAGTGCCAGGGAGCTGGGTGAAAAGTATGCTTGTTTGTTCACTTGCTCACTTCCTCCACCTTCCTGAGAACCACTGGGGGTGGGTGCACGCACGGTGTGTAGGCCGTGTGGGCGCCGTGTGGGCCTGCTGGAGAGCCCGCCAGGCCTGAGGAGCCCTAGGATTCCTCTCACTCCCCTCCCCCATCCCGTCCTTGACATTCAAACGGCTAATAGGAGCTCACACCGCTCCTCCCTCTGTTGCAGGGAAGGGAAAAGAACGTCGGTCGCCATCTCTAGCCTTAGTAACGGCAATAGCAGTCCCGGCTAGGTTTATGTGTGGCACATGCCCGTTTTGTGTGCCCAAGGTGCGGGGTGAGGATCCCAGCCCCTGCAGGCTGGTCCCAGGGCGTTCCCATCTCTCCACTGTGCCACAGGCCTGCCTGGGCCAGGGGGACACCCTCCTGCAGGTACAGGTTTGGGTGGTGACCCTGCATGCACACATCTCCAACATATATGCAGTTTTCTTCCCTCCAGCCCACAGCTAGGGTTCTCTCCTGAAATCTCGGTGCCCGTGTAAAGGTCTCTCTCTGCCTCGTAGCCTGCCAGCTCCAGTCACCTCCACCTGCGACCTCTCCCCCGCCAGCATACCCTCTCTGCCCACAAAGTCCAACCCTCTCCCCTCCCGTCCTTCCCACAAAAGCCACCAAATCTAGCCAAAGAGGAGGAGGAGTAAATCTGACACTGACTCCCGAGGCCCCCTCCCGAGGCAGCCTCGCCGCCTTCCCTGGGCTCGGTGGTTATAAATTCCTGGCACAGCCCCAGGCTGGCTGGCTGCAGGGTCTTCCCCTCCAGCGGGGCTGGGACAGGTCAGGTTTGCCCCTCGGTCTCCCGGGGGGCCATGCCGGGCTTGGTCCACGCACGGCATGCAGTAAACTCTGGGTGAAGACGTCAAAGGGCACATGCACAGGGTTGCCCACCGTAGCACCAGTTGTGACAGCCAACGACAGGAGGCTGTCCACATGCCCGCCCAAGGGGACGGGTCCGTAAACTACAGGCCATCCGTAAAGCAGAGGGTGGCACAGCTGTCAAGGCGAACGAGGGTGGCCTCCAGACAGAAAGAGAAAAAAGCGAACAGCGGAACACTGCGTTCTGTCCGCCTTCATGTGGGTGGGGGTGGGGGGGGTGGGTAACAATAAACTTACATCCTTGCTCGTACCTTCAGAAAGAAACAATAGAAGATATAACCCAAAGCGAACGCAAATGGTTATTGCTATTGTTCTTAGGAGATGCGTAGACCCTATTAAATATGTAGGGATGAATTGGGCAAAAGACGTGTAAGACCTATATACGGAAAACTCTAAAATACTGATGAGGGAAGTTTTAAAAGACCTAAGTAAATGGAGAAATACACTGTGTTCATGGGTCAGAAGACTCAATACTGTTACGATGGCATATCTGCCCAAATTGTTCCGATTCAACTCGATTCTAAACAAAATCCTAGCAAGTATTTTTGTAGAAACGGACAAGCTGATTCTAAGACTCATATGGAAATGCAGAGGACCTCGAATTGCCAGAACAATTCTTGAAAAGAACAAAGTTGGATCTGACTTCAAGACTTGCTATAAATCTTCTAGAAGAAAACATGAAAATCTTTGTGATCTTAGGTTAGGCAAAGTTTTTTTGTTTGGGGTTTTTTTGGGGATAAGACACTAAAAGCAGGATCCATTAAAAAAACTGGCTTCATCAAGATGAAAAACTGCTGCTCTTCACCAGGTGCTACTGAAAAATGAAAAGACAAGGAACAGGCTGGAAAATACACGTGAGCCACGTCTGATAAAGGACTGATGCGCAGTATAAGGGGCTCTCAAAAATCAGCAGTAAGAAAACAAACGACCCATTAAAAACTAGGCAAAAGATGCGAATAGACACTTCACCAAAGACTTACTGACGGCAAACCACCCCATGGAATGATGCTGACACTGAAGTCCTTAGGAAAATGCAAAGTAAAACCGCAGAGAGATGCTCCTCTACACCCATGAGAATGGCTGCGATTACAGGCCGATCACACCAGGTGCTGGTGAGGATGTAAAGCAGCTGGGACGCTCAGGCTTTGCTGGCGGGAGGGAAACACTGCACAAGCTTATGGAAGAGGGTTTGGCAGTTTGTTCAAAAGTTAAACGTGTACCTATCATATGATCCAGCTATTCATTCCACTCCCAGGTATTCCCCCGAGAGAAGTGAGAGTCTATTCCCATACAAACACATGTAAATGAATATTCATGGGAGCTTAATTTGTAATTGCCACAAACTGGAAACAACCCAAGTGTCCATCAACAAGCAAATGGACAGACAAATTATGGCATAGCCAGACAATGGACTCCACGGTAAAAAGCCATGGGGTACTGCTGTGAGCTTCTCAAAATAATTATGCTGAATGAGAGACAAATCAGGGTCCTGATGGTATGGAACCGTCTGTATAAAATCCTGCAAAGTATAAACTTATCTAGAGGGAGGGAAGACCATTGGCTGCCTGGAGACGGAGGGAGGGAAGGTACCAGGAAGGTCTGGTAGGTGATGGACGTGCTCGCTCTCTTGGTTGTGGTGATGGTTTCATGTGTGTACACGTGTGTCAAGTTTCTCAATCCCAGGGCCCCACTGTGGAATGAACTACACCAGAATGGGGTAGGAAGGCAGGAACTGTGCTGCGTGAAAGCACAATTGAGAAAAAGTCGCTGCTAGAACTGCTAAGGTATAAGCCGCAGGGTTACTTCCAACTGCACATTGGTTTCCCCAAACTTTCCATTTTTATCCACTTGTGTTAAGGGAGTTAAGAGAGAGACAGAGCCCTGGCTGGCGTGGCTCTGTAGACTGAATGCCGGCCGGCGAACCAAAGGGTCGCCAGTTCGATTCCCAGCCGGGGCACATGCCTGGGTTGTGGACCAGGTCCCCGGTTGGGGGCATGCAAGAGGCGACCACACACTGATGTTTCTCTTCCTCTCTTTCTCCCTCTCTAAAAATAAATAAATCAATCTTTAAAAACAAAACAAAACAAAACAAAAACAGGGGGACAGAAAAGGGGACTGGCATTTCCTGGGATCCTACCCCACTGGCCAAGCACTCCTTACACACCTAACCTATCCCATCGAATCCTCCCGGGCCCCCAACGTGGAACCCCAGACTCAGAGAGGTGGAGTTATTTGCTGGAGCTCACACAGCCAGCAGGAGGCAGAATCAGGACTGGAATGCTGGTCAGCCTCACCTGGAGGCCTAGCTGTCTGTGCTCACAGCTGCCCTCCTGTCCTGTTTTCCAGCCTGGTGGGGCACCTGGTGAGCAGGGGAAGGGGGAAGGGTCCCCTCCTGCGGGGTGGTGCCGCCCTGAGGCCCCTGCAGAGCACAGCTGGACAGGGTTCCCCTCACCCCCGGATGCCTCCCCACCCCCAGCGGCGCCGTGAGCTCATGCTGTCCCAGAAAGCGGAAAGGCACGCTGTCCGTCGGAGCCTGAGCTTGGCTGGGCATCAGGCATCCCGCTGTCAAGGCCACAGGGAGTGCAGGTTGGGGGACGGCAAGGGCCCCGAAGTGTTTCCACATCGCTGGAAGCAGGCCACGGCCGCCAGCCCCACACCGGGACACAACAACATCCCGAGTGCAGACGCTATAAATGGAAATGTATTCTTAGAGGGGCAGGAGATGAGGGTTGGGGGCGGGGTTCAGAAGTGACCCATCATCGGATAAAAATACAGACGACATTTAAATGCTGAGCGGCAGAAGCTATTCCGGGGACTGGATTTTCATGGCCGTGGCTGCCCGCCAGGGCACGGCCTTCGATGGATTGGAACGGAAGGAGCCATTGGTGCTGGCGCTGTTAAGTATATGAGGAGAGTGCTTAAATGACTCATATACTTATACATATGAGCGGGGAAGGCAGCCAAGCCAAGATTCCCGGGGGGAAGGTGCCACCTTCCAGGGGCGCACAAATGTCCTTCGACCTCCACCAGCACGTGCCCATCGAGTTCAAGTTTACTCTCTGCTGCGAGACCACCTTTTTGGACAACATCCCCAGCTACTCTGGAAGGTCAAGGCTGGGTTCTGGCGAGGCCTGGGGGGTGAAGCCCAGGACAGGATTCGGTCTGAAGAGGTCTGTAGGGCAAGGAACGTATACTAGAGAAGAAGCTGGAGAGACGTGGTGCGGCGGGGAGGGGAAGAATATTTACTGAGCCAGCCCCTTAACTCATGCTGTCTCACTGTCTCCTCAAAGTCATCCAAGGCACAGAAACGGGGTTCATCCTCACTTTTACAGGAAAAGAAACTGAGGCTCGAATAGAGTGTGCAGAGACGGGGACTCAGGCTGAGGCCGAGGCCCCGAGCCTAGGAGGACAAGCAGAAACGAGGCAGGGGGCAAGGGTGGGAGGGCATCTGGGGCACAGTGACAGCTCCTGCTGTCTCCCGCTCCCGGAAACTCAAGGTCACTCAAGCAGCACGTGGCAAAAGCTGCGATGTGCACCCTCTGGGGTCTGCACAGGAAGTTAGTGTGCTGTGCGGGGTCCAGCTGCATGCTTTAGAAAGTGAGGTCTGGCCCACACATTAAAAGGTGCGGTTTTTCAGACGAGCCCACGCAAAAGGGACACGGAAAGTGTTCTCCTCGCTGGCTTGAGTGAGAGGTGAGCTGGTAGCCATTTTCATTTGGGCACATCTCAGTCTTTTTCAGTTGCTGTACAATAAACAGGTTACGAATAAAAAACCAAGACAGTCAGGGTCTGTGTTGGGCTGGCCAGCCTGTCTGTGCATTATCTGCCCCACCCACCCCACGGCCCCTCCAGAAAGGCCCCATAGGTGCCAGCTCTGGGCCTCTGCATGCATCGTGCCCTCCGTCTCTCCTTCACCAGCTCATCCATTCTTTCTGCCATTATTGAGTGCCTACTGTGGACCCAGCACTGCTCTAGGTGCAAATCAAAGAAAACACTTCCGCCCTGGCTGGTGTGGTTCAGCAGACTGAGCACCAGTCTACAAACTGAAAGGTCACCGGTTCGATTCCCAGTCAGGGCACGTGCCTGGGTTACAGGCCAGGTCCCCAGTTCTTGCACACTGATGTTTCTCTTCCTCTCTTTCTCCCTCCCTTCCCCTCTCTCTAAAAGTAAACAAGTAAAATCTTTAAAAGAAAACACTTCCATGGCTCAGATTCTGCCTGTAAGGCTGACAATGGACTCAGTGGGGATTAGCAATCTCTGTCCAGGATGTGGGAATGGGGACACCGGTGACATGCTTCCTGGGTGTTCTCAAGACTGATTTAATCCAGGCCCATTTTTAGGGCAGAAAAATGGAGGTCTAGGGAGCTACATCAAATTTCCTAATGTCCAAAGTGAAAAGTATCTGTGAGTCCCATCTCAGGCTCTTCCCATGACGCCCAGGCGCCCATAAATTCAGGGGCTTTTGGCATTATTGTCTACCAAAGACCGATCTTTGAGAAAAGTCATCTCCAAATCAATAATGCAAGTCAGTAAGAAATTTTGCATTTTACAGTGATTCGTGTTATTCTCCTTAGGAATGGAACCTTTACTAAACCCCGAGGGGGTCTGAGCCCCGAGGAAGCCATGTGAGGGTGCTGCCCACGGCGCGTGCACAGCCCCAGTGGAGGTCCTGGAGCTGGTCGAGGGGGCCTGGCACCAGGTGGGGAGCCTGGGCCCACAGAGGGCCGCGGCCTGCCCAGCCCTTCTCCCTCCCACTTGGTGACTCACGCCTGGCTCTCAACTTCAGTGTGCTGGCTGCAGAGTCTTCAGTTTTTCTTGGCTCCTGAGCAAAATGTACTTTTCCAAAGGACATTGATTTAACTGAGCCTGAATTTTGCAATGGCCTGGCAGGGATGAGGTCGGCCTGAGCACACGCTGTCCCAGGAAATGGGGACCAAAGAATGTGGTTATCACCTCCCTCTCCTCCTCCTTCCTTCTCCCCGAGTGGGAGGGCCAGTCCGCCACCTGCCAAAGCCCACCCTGCCCCCTGCCCCGGTGTGCCTGCCATCCCCTCGGCCTCCCTTGATCACCTAGCTGCAGCCACTGCCTCCTTCTGGCTCCCCGACCCCACAGAGCACACGCCCCCAGACTGCGTTTCAAACCACACCTGAGAGCAGGCCTGGAAGAACGCCTGGGAAAGAAGAGCCTGCCCATCCTCCAGTCAGGGAAGCCCCCATCATCTGCAGGGCCACGCCCCCACCACGCCCCCCACCACGCCCGGACACCACTGCTGGGGGTGTGGGATGAGTGCAGGCCAGGAGGCCAGCCTGGGGCTGGCCAAACACCAAGTACACTGTGTACCCGTTTGCTTTTTTAAAAATAGGCTATTGTTTGGGGCAGTTTTAGGTTTACCCAAAATTAAGTGGAAGGTACAGAGATTTTCCACACCCCTCCCCCAGGGCCGGGGCATCAGTTACAGTGGATGAACCTAGGCTGACATCATTGTCACCCAGAGTCCACAGCTGACACCGGTGCTCCCTCCTGGTGTCACCCATTCTACGGGTATGGACAGATGTATGATGACAGGTACCCACCATTATGGAATCACACGGAGCAGTTTCGCGGCCCGGAATCGTCCCTGCGCCCTGCGCGGTCATGTGCCCGGCCCCGCCCCCAGCCACTGCTTCCCTTGTCGCCATAGTTCTGCCTTTCCCGGAATACGCTAGAAGGCTCTCGTGTGCAGCCTTGTCAGACTGGCTCCTTTCACTCGGCAACATGCACTCAGGTTCCCTCCATGGCTGCTCGGGGCTTGGTAGCTCATTCCTTTGTAGCGCTGACTGTAATGCCCAGTGTCTGGATGGACCCCTGGTTTTCAGCCCTCAAGGCGCAGACCTGCAGGGCTCGGCCTCCTTGTGCAGGAGCCGCATGCCTTTGGAGAGATTTTCCTCCGAACCTCCAGTGTTTTTCACTTGTAAAATGGGGATGAAAAGACTGACTAGCCCGGGCGGATGTGCTCAGTGGTGGGGCGTCGTCCCACAAATGGAAAGGTCACCGGTTCAATTCCCGGTCAGGGCACATGCCTGGGTTGCGGGTCAGGTCCCCGGTGGGGGGCGTGCAGGAGGCAACACATCAATGTTTCTCTCACATGCAGATGTTTCTCTCCCTCTCTTTCCCCGTCCCTTCCCCTCTTTCTAAAAATAAATAAATAATATCTTTACTTAAAAAAAAAGAAAAGACAAGACCGACTACCTCAGGGGAGTGAGGATTATATGTGGAAGCGCATGGAAGGCACTGATGACAGCTCACGACACGCAGCAAGCGTGTGGCAGCTGTCAGCTGCAGCTACCGTCTACCCCTAGCACTGGGGCTGCCATTACACTGATGGGCTTATTTTTGCCTTTTTTCTACAATGCAGTGCGGAGAGAAGGGGAGATATCCCAGCTCCAGGCTCACACGGGCCGGGGTTTAAGTCCTGGCCATGCTCAGGCAACTGGCTAGGCCTCTCGGAGCCTCAGTTTACTCATCTGTAAAATGGGGGTGGGGAGGAATCACATCTCCCTCCCAGCATGATTTTGAGAATCCAACGTGATCACTAACTGAAACGCTGAAAGGGTCCCTGGTACCCCAGAGGCGGTCATAGAAGGTTAGTTCCAGGCTGCGAATGGGGAGGTCCAGTGGCCAGCCCTGTTGAGGGCAGAACGCAGGGACAGTGGGTGTATGTGAGGGTGGGGGAGACAGCCTGCTGCTACCAGCCAGGAGGGGTGGCTTCAAAGCAGAGTGAGTGTGGGGACAGGCAAGTGCCATCATGCCCAGCCAGGACATGGCAGAGGTCGGCCAGAACCGACCGACTGGGGACTGTGGCACCTCTGCAGCCGGCCAGGGCCTGGCTAGCTGTCTCCCTGGTGTCATATGACAGCAGAAGAGGCAGTGGCCAAGGCCAGTCAGCACTGCTCTGTGGTCTCCAAGGTGAAACGCAGGGACACTGGGAAAGTTAAGGGGCAGCGTCAGTCAGTCAGCTCGCGTGGGCCCACCAGCAAGTCCCGTGGGACCACCAGGCCTGCCAAGGACTTCCACGCTGTCCAGAAGAATGAGCCTGGTCTTTGGGACCCACCCACCGGGGAGGAGCACCTGTGCCCAGAAAGGCCTGTGAGGTGTCCCATCCCGACAAGGCAGTAGCGGGGACCCTGGGAGGGAGGGATGGTCACGGTCTCTGCTTTCCAGAGGAGGAAGGTCAAGGCGGCCCGAGCTGTCACTGCCAAGGAACACTGAAGCTGGGACTCAAAGCCTTAACTTTCAGGTTCGCCATTCCCCGAGTCAGGCCTGGGGTTGCAGAGACGGCCCCCGCGGGCCTCCGCACAGACAGCTCCCCCCGCTCTGCGTCAGCACTGCTGCCCACTCATTCATTCGCTCACGGGGCATCCATTCCGCAAATATCACTGGCGTCTACTCGGCTCTGGGTGCTGGGCCCGGCCCTGGAGATACCATGTAAGCGAAACAAAGGCAGTCCCTGCCTGCTCGGGGCTGGAGCCAAGAAAACTGTTATACGCGTGCAGTTCTAGAAGGAGACGGGTGGCAGGGAGCAAAGGCATGGGTCTCCTGCCCTCTGGTACAATTGAGGCTGGACCGTGTTGGGTCACGGTGGGCCCAGAGCTGGCCTTTCTGGGCGTGAGTCCCAGCCCTGCCACTTGCCAGCTGTGGCCTAGGGGGATTGACTTCGCTGCCCTGTGCCTCAGTTTCCCAATCTGTCAAATGGTGCCCACAAGGTTGGGTCGCCCTGACGGGGTTCAGCGCAGCGCTCAGTCCCATGAGGGGGCGCGCACGGCTGTGCCTGTTGCCACACGTGCCCAGGGCTGCAGGATGTGAGGTGTAGAGGGCCACAAGCAGGTCCCCCCCACAAGGCCCTCTGAGGGCTGGCTCGGCAGAGGTGACACCAGTGGACCTGGGAAATCAGGCCAGAACGAGGCGCGCACTGAGCTCCCTGTAAATCCAAGATGAAGGCAGGGATCTCAGGCACCCCGAGTTACAGCTGCTTCACACGCTCTGGGAGCACCTCCCCCAAACCCTGCCCCACCCCCCGCCCCAGGGCTCCGCCCCCACTCAGCTCTCTTCCCGCCTCCCTATGTGCAAGCACACTCCTGTGCACACTCATGCCCATTAAGGAGCCATTAAGAATTCATACATAGACAGTAAAACAGTGCCAACGCGTGCAAGAAGGACCACCACCACATTCGGGACAGCAGTTATCCTGGGGTGGGGGTGGGGATGCATCAAAGATGGAAACATGAAGGCAGAAGAGGGGGAGGGGGCTTCTGGTTTGTTTCTTAAAATGGTGACTGGGTAGAGATTATTCTCTATGCCATTTGTTGTCTAGAATATTCTGTGAAAAAGTTCTTTAAAAGCTTATAAGTACTCCAAAGAAACCAGACGCTACAACACAAAAAAGAACGACTTACTGATAACATGCAACAACATAGGTGAACCCCACAGATGTTACACTGAATGAAAGAAGTCCGACACACACATACTGCGGGCTCCACTCAGGTGACACGGGAGGAAGGACAGGCAAAACTGATCAACGGTGAGGGACGGCGGAAGAAGGGTTCCCTCTTGGCAGGGGTACTGCCTGGGAAGGGGGCCAGGGGGTTGGAAATTCGTGTCTAGATCTGGAGTGTAGGTGCGTGGGGGTGTGTATATGTAAAAAGCCATCCAGCTGCACACTTAAGACGATAGAACTCGATGCTCAGTTATACCTCCATTTTAAAATGAATTAAAATTTTAAGGAAGAAAAAAAAAAATCAAATCATCGGTGAGGTTTGGGAACCCCTTACACTGGCTTAGGATAATAGTAAAGAGACTGTTTCTGAATTTCTCTCTATGCCAACTTGATGTTTGATTGTTATTCATACTCTATCGATAGCTCCTCCGGGGACAATCTTAAGCGAGGTCCAATAGCAGATATGCAGGGGCAGTGCTCCAAGGCGCAAAGGGCACGGGCAGCCGGGTGGGAATCCGGTTTTGCCCTCACTGCCGTGTGAGCTGGGTCAGGCGACACCCCTCTCCCAGGCTCTGCAGTCTGATGTGCCAGCGTGGTCGGGATCAGCGTGGTCGGGATTAGAGACCTAGCAGGTGCTCAAAAAAATGGCCCCTGATGTTATGGTTTATGCTTTCACCCTTTCGAGCAATGTTTTACCAACTGCAGGTTATGGCCACGAGAGAGACTGAGAAATCAATTCAGCAGGTCGCAAACTAGCATTAAAAAAGTTAGACTGCAACTCTGGCT
>PVJD01014247.1:0-29998 GCA_004026545.1 Mormoops blainvillei | reverse complement strand
CCTATCTCGTGACAACCCAGACTGGAGATGACAAATCAAAGGAAACAAAAAGAGGAAATGAATTGTTCTTTGTACATATGGAAACATGATTGGTGTTTAGGAATATACTTTTCCAGATGAGCACGTTGAATTATAATGAGAACCTCATTCGGTTCCCTGTGGGAAGAGGGATGACAAGGCTATCCTTGTGAATGGAAAAGTGAAGGAAGCAGGGTGACGATCCCAGTAATGTCATCACCGTCAATTAGGCCCACTAAGGTCCCAAGAGACGTGCACTCCTCTAAGTCTCCAAGCCCCTCACATAGAATCCGTGTGTCAGAGCCAGGAGTGATCTTAGCAAACACCTTGTCAAACCTTCTCATTTACGGAGCGGTGAAGTGAATCGTCCCTTTATGTGGCTGATAAGCGGAGTAACCGCTGCTCCAGCGTTCCCTGATACCTCCTAGTCTAGCTCGCGTTCCTCTCTGGAGGGGCCTCCCTGCCCTAGGCAGGTTTGAAGAAATTACCTTATGGAGGGAACCACAGTCAAGGAAGGAATTAAGGTAGTGTGGGAACCCGGGGGAAGTTCTCTGAAGTTCAGTTGCTTGAACTGCACTGTGATGAAAGGATTAAGTTCAAAAAAATCTCCATAGAATCAGCTGTGTGACACTAAAAATGAACAATTTGAAGGACACTTACCGTTGTCTTATATAAATATCTCATTTAATCTTCGGAAAAATTCTAAAAATTAGATACTCTCTTCTTTTTCATATTATAAATATTGTAACCGAAGCTTAAAGAGGTAAAAATAAATGCCCAGAGTCATATAGTTAGAAGGTAGTGCAGTGGAATTTTATAGGGCTTCTGACTCCAAAATACACATTCCCAGTGACAGTTGACCCCTGAACAACACAGGGATTAGGAAATGCCGACTGCCCATGCAGCTGAAATTTTCCAATAACTTTAGACTCTTGCAAACCTATCTACAGTCATCCCTGAGAACAGCGGTCCCCGACCTTTTTGGCACCAGGGGCCAGTTTTGTAGAAGACAATTTTTCCACGGTGGGGATGGGGTGGGGAGTGGAGACAGGGGCAAGCCAAGCTTCACTTGCTTGCCTGCCACTCACCTCCAGCTGTGTGACCTGGTTCCTCACAGGACATGGCCAAGTACTGGCCCACGGCCCAGGGGTTGGGGACTGCTGCCTTAGTGTCTGTGGGGCGTTGGTCCCAGGAACCTACCCTTAGTAGAGACCAAAATCCAAGGGTGCTTAAGTTCCTAATGGAAGATGGCATAGAACAAAGCATATAATTGGCCTTCTGTATCTGGGAATTTCCAACATAAATTGAAGTTATGTTTTCAGTCCACCATTGTTTGAATTCATGAATGTGAAACCTGGGAATATGGAGGGGCACTGTATATTTACAGAGAAAGATCCACATATAAGCAAACCCACACAGTTCAAACCTGTATTGTTTAAAAGTCAACTTGGCTACGCAATTCTGCCTCCCTAGTTGGTACTCCACACATGGAAGCCACCGCTATCGCAACAGTCTCCACACAAATGCACTTTAACAACCTAAATGATAATGGCGTTACTTTGTGGTAGGGGTTTTGTCAGTATCTCTGGTACAGTCAAGACAGGATGAGTGATGTCACTTAATAGCTAAGCAGAAAAGTCTCTCAGTTTGTTTAGGATGCTAACACTGTTCTTAATGGCCAGGTAATGACAAAATGGCTCTGGATGAACGGCGGTGGGGGGGGGGCGGGGGAGCGGGAAAGGCTCCCAAATTAAGAAGCATATTAGCAAGGGATGCTTTCCCCTTCAGAAGGGGGAAAAAGGGAGACACTAATGTTTGTGAAGTGCCAGTTATATGCCAGGTACTTTGCTGTTTGACTTGCATAGTTCTCTCAATTAAATTTTCCCATAATCCATGAAGGTATATGCAATTGATCTGTTTCATAGATAAGTTCACTGAAACCCTGAGAAGTGGCCTAAGGTCATAAGACAAAGATTAGACGTAAGGTTTAACTTAAATCTTTTGGTCACCAAAGTCCATGTTCTTCCCATGTCATTCTACCTTCCCAACATGTTTTTGTTCTTTTTTAAATTTTTTTTAGAATTTTAAAAAAGATTTTATTTATTTATTTTGAGAGAGAGGGGGAGGGAGGGAGAAAGAGAGGGAGAGAGACACCAATGTGTGGCTGCCTCTCATGTACCCACTACTGGGGACCTGTCCTGCAACCTAGGAATGTGCCCTGACTGGGAATCGAACCAATGACCCTTTGCTTCACAGGCCAGCACTCAATCCACTGAGCCACACCAGCCAGGACCCTGACATGTTTATCTTTATCCTTTACATCTCATAACCACACTGAGACTACACGCTCCCCAATGCACACACACATTCCTCCTCACAAACACAACCCGGTCACTCTTATTCATTCCCCGTCCCCCATTCTCTGTTACATCCAGTGAGTCTTATGATGAGTCCTTTGCTTCTTCACATGATAATTAGATTTATTTTTAGGGATTGATGAGACTTGGAGAGACAACTTGTGCTGATAGATATTCCAAATCACTGCATTAAGAACTATATCTTTTACTGATCTGTACTATCTGTGGACTAGATATGCATAGAAAGAAAGTAGTGAGTCCTTGTAATAGAGCCAGATGAACTTGCAGAGCATACTCAGGTCCCTGGGCATTTAAATTCTGAGGCAGGCATCAAGGCTGTCCTTTGGACAGGTGCTGCAGCTGAGCCCTGGGGGAATTACATGAAGACACTGAATTCACGGGGAAGACTGTAGGTATGCCCAGGAGGTTAGTCGTATCATTCTCCCTCAGATTCCAGGACTCACTCTCAGGCCTGCCTTCTGGCTGGGTCAAGAAAGAAAAACCTGGCTTGCAATTTGCATTGAGGCATATGGATTTTTTTAATGTTCCAGTGAAACTTTATTTACAAAACAGGCAGTGGATTTTTGTATGTTGCTGTCTTTCATTTATTTATTCATTTATTTCTTCAACATGTATTGAAACTCTGTTGTATAAAGACACTATGTTAGGTGCTAAGCTTATACCAGTGAAGACGTTTTACCATTTTTTAATCTGTTGTGACTCAGGTGATGGACGATCTTATGCATAACTGTGACTGCCGTTGCTGTACCCTTTGTAGAGTCGGAGTTACTCTAGCGGACTACAGTACTCTAGGCAAGGAGGGTGGCCAGTTAGTACACGTGGACCATCTGTTAGCACCTAACTTCCTTCATACACCTTACAGTGCAGGGTCCTAATTTAAGTTTCTGAGGCACTCAAAGCCACTTGGCTATCTTTTCTGCTGTAGCCAATGTGATCAACTTACTATGGCTATCCTTGGAAGCAGGAGTCAGATTTCCCTTTCCCAGAAGTTCAGACACTGTTCAGACACAGTTCAGACACAGCTTGATATTCATGTGCTTAATGGGAGGCCATCTGGTGCAACAAAAGGAGGAACCAAGATCTGAAATCAGATGTATCTGGGTATGCTTCCTGAGCCTGCTACATATTAGCAAGTGATGAGGGACAGAGCCTCTGTTACTTCCTCTATAGACAGGGGTAACAATATCTGTCTCTGAGGTCTGCTGGAACAATTAAAGGAGAACAGTGAGCTAAATGTTCATTCCCCACACCTCAGGCAGTTGCTCAGTTTCACATCCGCTCTTTTACTACCAAAGCATGGGTGGAAATATGTGTCTTGTGGTATAAAAATCCTCCTGATCTAGGCCCAGTTTACTTTCCAGACTCATGCATGTACAGTGAATTGCGTACGTATACAATCCCAACGTACCCTACAGCTCTAACTGTCCACCAGAGTGGGAATTCTTGAGGGCTGGAGTCACGGTCAATTTGTTCCTGCATCTCTGGAGTCTAGCTCAGTTCTGGTCTGCCATTTGCAGGCATTTAATAAATGCTTGTTAAATGAAAGATGTCTCAATCTCAGAACACCAATGTTATATGTGAAACACCTCAATGACTTTATCTTTCTGATGACATTTGAATCTCTTCACCATCAGATTAGATCTTATCTCCTGAGTATCTTTAATTTCCAGAGCTGTTAACTTCTTTAAAAATAATTATTTAGGAAGACTTTTTAGGAAAAATGCCCTTTAAAGCCACTTGGCTGTCTTGGGTCATAGCCATTTGAGCATACTGCTAAAAGTGATACTACGAAACCTTGCAGCTTGCTGGGAAAAGCCCTAATGCTCATACTTGGTTATAAAATCAAGTTTGCCACAATTAGAGCAGAGCTTGTGTCAGCAGAGTTTCGTTAATGAGAAGGTAATTTTAACTGAATATCTGCATTATTTTGCTTACTCAAGATCTAAGTGTGAGACCGCATCTTTGTGTTTCATTCAGTCACGCTAAACTCTTACCGTAAAGCATCTTATTCAATACACGGCATTTAAAAAAATTTTAGTGACTTCCAAGTGCTAGGAAATAGGCATTGTTCCGTTATTCCTGTTTTAGGGATAAGAAAACTGAGGCTGAGATGAAAATGAATATAGGTCAAAGAAAAGCCCTGAGTCAGTGCAACACTGTTTAGGGTTTACTAAGGGAAAGGCCTGTGTAAATTACTGAAAAGTCTGAATATGTATTATAAACATACTCTGTTATTATTTTCAATGACATAAAATGGTTTGAGAAAATGCTTCATTAATGTGTTCTACATTGCAAATTATTTTATAATAAGAAATAATAGTTTAACACTAATTTGTTTTTATGCAACATTGATCCTATAAGTAAATGAGGGTACTCACTCAATATGTAGATAAGAAAAACTTCTGAGCTCTCCCCCATGTCATAGAAATTAAGAACGTGGTGAGTAGTTAATTAATAATTATAAGATATTAAAATAATAATGGAAGGTTACTGTGGTGGTCTTAGGCCTTCAAACACCAAGGATCACCTGACTTCAGCCTTGGTTCAGCCTGGCTTCTTGGTGTGAAGTCTCTGAGGGAAGTTGGTGCGCAAAGAATTCCAAGTAGAGCATGCTGACCCTTTATTACATAGGACTTCGGTCCAATAAATTAAGCTGGACCTTAAGGAGGAGTGCTTCTTTCTTAAACTATGTAAGATCAAATATCCTGGAAAGAAAAAATTTAAGGCCTCTTTGTGCTACTTTCCCCAAGTCCAAACCAGAGCTTTCTGTCTTTCTCATTGGTTGAAGGAAAGGGCATCCAAAACAAATTAGGCAGGCATATAAAGTGGTGCTAGAGACATAGCAAGAAAGTTGTCTTCCCCAGGACCTAGAGCTGGCTGGCCTCTTGCCCTTGCCCTGTGTTCAAGAGAATGGGGTGATGGTGGTAGGGAAAGAGAGACGAGGGGCAGGCCAGGGTGAGAGAGAGATTGAGAGAACGCAAATGAACCTTGGATATTTTTCCCACTCGGGTACAATAAAGAAATAAGGAAGATAAGGAGGTCAAACTAGGAACAAGGGTTATCTAATTTTACTAAGTGACTCCACATAATGGTAAAGTACCAAAAACAAACTGTAAAACCTGATCTAAGTAGAGTGGGTCTCCTTCCTCTTGAAATATAGTAAAGGGAAGGTCTCATGGAATTCTCCTTGAGGTTTACACTATAACCATTTATATTCATTTTCTCACCAGGTATGAAGTAGGTACTATTATTAAACCCATTTTATACATGATTAAACTGAGTCTCAAAGAATTTAGAAAAATTTCCCAATTCACAGAGTTGTAAACCACAGAGATTCTAACATAAGTCTGTGTGACTCAAAAAATCTAACACCATATCTGGCAACAATTCCACTGTCACCAATTACTCATTGTGGGAGCCCCCAAAACTAGACTAATAAATAGTTATTGAATAAATAAATTCTCAGATGAAGCTTTCCTGTTTCTCAGACTGAGGGTAATTAACCCCCATTTCTTAGGGTTGCTATAAAAATTAAGAGTTAAATGATGAGCTCTAGATAAAAATCTAAAATCCTTAAAGGGATGAAGTAAATTCTTTCTAAAATAAAAAGAGGAGTTAGGACTAATTTTTCTCTTAATCCATAACCTTTGAGGTAGATGTCAGAAAGAGCAGGTGTTCTTTTCCTGTCAGCCGTTAGGAATCTCATGGGGAGTAAGACGGGCTTCCGTCTTTCAGCTGACTGCAGAGCCCCTGATATTCTTAGGTTAACGTACAAATGGTTGCTGTGAAGATGCTTGCAAGCACTTAGTTCTCTAAAGAAATATAAAAATTCTAAAAATTCTTCCTTGTTATCTTATGCACATGAGTATTTTACCTGCATGATTCTTTCCTTTACTAAGTACAAAGATACCAATTCATAGATGAATAATCGCTTTCAAAATAAATATAGAATTGGTGGATTTTTGCTTCCTCTGTAAATACAAATCTACCTAGCACTTATTGTACACAATAGAAGTGATTCCCAGATGAAGCACCGCAGACCCTCTTAAGTTTTTCCAGAGGTCAGGTTGACCTCAAGGGAATTTTGTGCGTGAAACCTCTTGCAGTATTTGGCAAGGGTCAGTCAGTGTCTGCGTACTTTGAACCCTTTCAGGAAGACTTGATGCCTTTTTGAAATTTCTAGCTTCTCTGTCATGTTTAAATTATGACTGAATTTGGAGAGATTTGGCAGAACTGCTCAAAAATATTTATGGCTTCATCAGGGCTTACCCAGATAATTCAACCCAGAAGTCTAAACATATATTCTATATGTTCAACTTGACACCAATATCCTCTTTTTTATAGGGCAGTACTCTACTTTTTCCTCCACCCCTCCATACATAACCTCAACAACCTACCTCTTATTTTCTGTGCCTCACTCTCTCTAAGCAAACTAAAAATATATCTTGAAGAATTTGATTTTAACAAAAAATTTTCTCTCTTCACTTGCCATGCTTTTTTTTTTTTTAATCTCTTGAAAGGACCTATTTTATCTTCACTGTTTTATCTTTGTTCCATAAGCCACCTCCATTTTCACAGCTGAACTTTGAGAAAATACAGAAAAATTAACACATTTTATTTGGATCCAACTGATAACAAGGCCAACAGAAACCTAAGGTGCTAATCTGCTCTTCTCTCCTTTTTTAATCATCATCGTCATTTATCAGCCAAGGTGGGAATGTTACCTTCGAGAGCACATTTCATCTTCAGACTTGATAAGAGAACTTCATAACTTGCTGTGCACATTTCCATATTTTACTCATGATTTTGATACTCCAAGTCATTGTGTCAGTAACCTTCCTTTCATGGCAGCAGGTTAATGTACGTGATTATCTTGTTTGCTGATGGCCCCAACAATGGACTGGCGTGGCTGGAGGTAGTCTCTGGCAAACAATATTAGTCTCTTGGTTGGAGATGCAATCATATGTACAGACTAATCCAGAGGGACTTAAACTGTTCGAAGGAAGGTGGGCAACCAAATTACATTTCTAAAATGCGAATTATAAAGGCTCACTCTAAATATTATAGTTTATAACTTTACTTTTGTAGCATTTTAGATGGGTGGATATAAATTCATCTTATTGGGATAACTGGAACATTCTCATATATAAAACATTGCATTGTAATCATTGGGCTGGGAGAACTGTATTAGACTCTGTTATGTCAGTGATAATCTGTGTGACCTTAATTAATTTAATTAACTTCTTTGAGTCTTAGATTCCAGATGATGGTTTTTATGCTATGATAACAAATGCTCAGCAAGTACTGTTGAGTTAATATATTAAAATTAAAAATCCCCCATGCAACCAAAATTTTATTTGGCAATGATTCATACTTGTAGAATCTCTTTTGTCTGTTTTCCCTATTTCTATTCTTATCCTTTTAGTTCAGACCATTCCCCCAAAATTCCCTCGTCTCTCTTTCCCTACCACCATCACCATTATTTCTTGCTAAGCTTAGGTCAGCCGGTGCCAGTTTTCCTACTTCTGATCTTGTCTCTCTGCCTTCTTTACAAGGTAATGAGGATGAACTTTCTGAAGTACATATGTGATTGTTTATTCCCCTGCTTGAGGTTTCTGCCCTAGATTGAATGTTTTTCCCCCCCTCAATTCATATGTTAAAATCCTACCCCTCATGTGATGGTATTTGGAGATAGGGCCTTTAGTAGGTGATTAAGTCATGAGGGTGGAGCCCTCATGAATGGAATTAATGCCCTTATACTAGGGACCCCATCTCCATGACTATTTTGTAACTACAAACTTTACATAATATTATAATAATGATCTATGTCTCCAGGTGGGTACTAGATTTATCAGGGGGCAACTTTTTCAGTTATATAAATGTGCAACCATTATGTGGTATACCTGAACCTAATATAAAATACTATTGAATGTCAAATATAATTGAAAAAAGTTTAAAATAATGTTTGAAATACCATAAAAAAGGGGCGACCCCAGAGACATCGCCCACCCCTTCTGCTGTGTGAGGACATAATGAGAAGATGGCCGTCAGTGAAACAGGAAGCAGGCCCTCGGTAACACCTAACCTGCAGGTGCCTTGATCTTGTACTTCCTAGGCTCTAGGACCTTGAGAAGTAAGTGTTTGTTGATTAAGCACTTGGTCTTACAGTATTTCTGTTATAGCAGCACAAGCAGACTAAGACTGCTTTTCTGTTGTCCTTACTACAAAGTGCAGTACCTTCGCTGTGGCTTAGGATTGGCTTAGTTTACCTTTGTAGCTTTATTTTGTTTCTACTCCTTTCCTGTGAACACTTGGAAATTCTAGGATTTTCTAAGTGTTCGTTTGCCTCTTGGTCTTTGCAAATGCCATCCTCTGCTTAAAGCACTAGACTCTTCTCTTTGACAAGCTGGCTCTTCCTATTTATTCTTCAGGTTATAACTTGCAAGTTACTTTTTGTACGAGACCTTTGCTGACATTCTGAATTTGCTCTTCCCTGATAGTCTTTTCCTCACCTACCCCAGCAGGGTTTCCATCAGAGTAGAACAGCCTGTTTCTTTGTCTGTGATGGTCCGTAGGCTGCAAGTTATACTGAGGGACAGAAGCTATATCTGCCTTGACAACTGTTGAATCACCAGCTTCTAGCAAAGTGCTTGGCACATTATATATGTTTGTTAAATGGATTAATAAATGCAATAAATGAAAGGATTTTATTACATTCTTTTACTATTTTCCTGTAGAACATGGAGGAAAATTTGTTAGTATGCACTATTCTGAATTTGTACCTCATCTGATGGAAAATGTGTTTTATAAGTACAAAGAAAATAGGATAATATGTTTACTCGAGTATAAATATGCCCCTTATCACTTAACAGAAAGAGAGAAAAGAGAAACATGTAAGTGTTAAGAGATGGTAACAATCGAATTGTTTTTTTCTTACTAATTACCATGCAGGTTTACTAAGCTAAAAATGGTATGTCTTTGATTATTCTTATGTACCTTAAATTGTATTATTAGGTTCTCTGGAGTGCCAAATGAATAGTGGTATGCTTTTTGGGGAAAACAGTCACTTTCTAATAATGAACTAGCTGTGAGACATTAGCATCTGTGGAGAAAGATATTAATAAAAAAGCAGAAATTAAGCCAAAACTTATTTTTCTTTTGTTTAATACATTCAGAAAAGGAACTAAAAAACAGTAGTTTCAGATGGCATATACGGATTGTATTGTAGGTCCATTACATGGCACAGAAACCCATGTGAGTAAACCCATGTAATTAAGCATGGAGTAATGCTTAAATTATATTTTATATAGTGAGTTTTATTTTTTCCCCATGGATATTGCTGGAGTGGTTAGTGCTCTGGATTAATATTTTGAGGGTAGAGCATAAAGGATTGGCTGATAAGTTGGATGTGGGAGTCATAGAAAGAAAGAGTCAAAGATACCTGTAATTTTTGGCCTGCACAAATGGATACATATCATTGTTAATAACAGGAAGAGAGAAGGCTGAAGATACAATAGATGTGGAGATTAGAAATTCAGCTGAAGACATGTTAAGTTTGACAATTTTATCAGACACATGCTAGCAGAGATGTTAAATAGGCAGGGGACAACTGAGTCTGGACTTTGAGAAAAAAGTCTGTACCAGGAATACCATATTTATACATGTTTGAGACTCATTGGCATGCAGACGATACTTAAAACTAGGCAAGATCACCAAGGGAATGAGTGTAGATAGAGAGGGGAAGAGAAGCAGGGACTGTGCCCTGGGGCACTCTGATGTGAAGGCATTGGGAAGAGGAGGAGCCAGCAAGGGAGAATGAGAAGGAGAAGACCAGTGAGGGAAAAGGAGCCCCAGAAGAGCATGGCGTACAGACAGCCAAGTGCAGAAAGTGTATCAGGACTTCCAGCCAAGATGTAGGCATAAGTAGATACACTTTGTCTCCTTACACAACCAAAAAAAGAACAACAACAAATTTAAAAATGAAAAATAACCAAACCTGCCAGAAAATTGAACTGTATGGAAGTCCGACAATCAAGGAGTTAAAGAAGAAACATTCATTCAGACGGGTAGGAGGGCCAGAGACAGGCAGCCAGAGTGGGAGGACGCATGGCAAGGCAGCAGCTGACAGACTGGGTGGTCCCCCATCTGCGTGCAGATGAACTGGAAGGAACAACTGGGGAGCAAATCAGACTGTGCAACCCATGGTTCCAGTGTAGGAAAAGAAAGCCTCAAAACCTCTGCTGGTAAAAACCTATGGGGGTTGCGGTGACAGGAGAAACTACCTATCTCATAGGAGAGTTTGTTTGAGAGACCCACAGGATGCTAGAATGTACACAAACCCACCCACCTGGGAATTATCACCAGAAGGGTCCAATTTCCTTGTGGGTAGCAGGGGAAGTGCCTGAAAGCCAGCCGAGAGCCAAGCAAGGACATTGTTCCCTCTCAGACCACAAGGCAGTGACATGGGTTGCCCCGCCCAGGTGAGTACCTAAGTCTCTGCCTCTTAAACGTAATAGGTACGCCAAGACCAAAAAAAAAAAAAAAAAAAAATATATATATATATATATATATATATATATATATATATATATCCCAAATGAAAGAACAGATCAAAACTCTAAAAATAGAACTAAGTGACGGAGAGATAGCCAACCTAACAGATGCAGAGTTCAAAACACTGGTAATCTGGATGCTCACAGAATTGGTGGAGTATGGTCACAAAATGGGAAAAAAAGTGAAGGCTATGCAAAGTGAAATAAAGCAAAACATACAGGAAACCAACAGTGAAGGGAAGGAAACTTGGACTCAAATCATACAGGAAATCAAAATATACAGGAAACCAACAGTGAAGGGAAGGAAACTGGGATTTGGAGCAGAAAGAAGAAAGAAACATTCAACCAGAACAGACTGAAGAAACAAGAATTCAAAACAATGAGGAGAGGCTGAGGATCCTCTGGGACAACTTTAAACATGCCAACATCCGAATCATAGGGGTGCCAGAAGGAGAAGAGGAAGAGCAAGATATTGAGAACTTATTTGAAAAAGTAATAAAGGAGAACTTCCCCAATCTGGAAAAGCAAATAGACTTCCAGGAAGTCCAGGAAGCTCACAGAGTCCCAAAGAAGTTGGACCCAAGGAAGCACACACCAAGGCACATCATAATTACATTACCCAAGATGAATGATAAGGAGAGAATCTTAAAAGCAGCAAGAGAAAAGGAGGCAGTTACCTACACAGGAGTTCCCATTAGACTTATGAGCTGATTTCTTCAAAGAAACCTTCCAGGCAAGAAGGGGCTGGAAAGAAGTATTCAAAGTCATGAAAGGCAAGGACCTACATCCAAGAATACACTATCTGGCAAAGCTATCATTTAGAATGGAAGGGCAGATAAAGTGCTTCCCAGATAAGGTCAAGTTAAGGAGTTCATCATCACTAAGCCCTTATTATATGAAATGTTAAAGGGACTTATCTAAGAAAAAGAAGATGATCAGAACTCTGAACACTAAAATGACAACAAACTTACAACTGTCAACAACTGAACCTAAAAAGACAAAAACAGACTAAGCAAACTTCTAGAACAGGAACAGAATCACAGAAATGGAGATCACATGGAGGGTTATCAGCAGGGAGGGGGCAGGGTAAGAGCAGGGGGAAAGGTACAGGGAATAAGAAGCATAAATTGAAGGTACAAAATGGACAGAGGGAGGTTAAGAATAGTATAGGAAACGGAGAAGCCAAAGAACTTATTTGTACAACCCACGGACATGAACTAAGGGAGGAGATGCTGGCGGGAGGGGTGGTGCAGGGCATAGGAGAATAAAGGGGAGAAAAAAATGTGACAACTGTAACAGCATAATCAATAAAATATATTTTAAAAATAAAAATAAATTTTAAAAAAGAAAGTATATCAAGGAGAAAGTGATCAGCTGTGTTTCAAACTGTTGGTAGATCCATAAGATGAAGACTGAGAATTGACCATTAGGTATAGCAACATGGAGGTCATTGTGATTTTGAGAAGAATGGGGGAGGCCAGAACAAGATTCTGAGTGGAGTGGGTTTAAGAGAGATTAGGAGGAATTGTAGACTGCAAGCATAAACAACTCTCTATAAACTATATATTACATATTTAAAAGAATTTTTGACCTAATTATGAATGATCTTTTCCTGGGTTTTTATACGTTAAAAAAAAATCTGTAGAACCAGAATTACTTTTCCTTCCATGAAAAATGTTCCCTAGTAACAAAAAAATATAATGTACATGAGCAGCAGTGAGGAAGCATATGGACTTTAATGATCGGGAAGAATACGACTCACTGACAAACTTTCTGGTTACAGGATTCTTATTTTATCTTATGTTTTTAAAAGATTTTATTTATTTTATTTTTAGACAGAGGGGAAGGAAGGGAGAAAGAGAGAGAAACATCAATGTGTGGTTGCCTCCCACACACCCCTCACTGGGGACCTTGCCCACAACCAAGGCATTTGCCCTGACTGGGAAATCGAACCAACAACCTTTTGCTTCACAGTCTGGCACTCAGTCCACTGAGCCACGCCACCCAAGGCCCTATCTTATATAGATTTAATTAGCTGCCCAAAGTGAATGGTCTAGAATTGGTTTACAGCCCTCATTGCCACTGTATGGGCTCCTTGAAAGTAAACTAAACCCATGAGTGCCTCTCTAGGTATTAATTGTGGTCTCTCCCCGATGTGTGGCCAGTCTGTTTAGTAGACTGTCTTGGTATTCACTTCTATTCTGTGCCAGAATGAGGCTTGGTCTCCTTATTCTCAAGAAAACGATCTTAGCAGGGAAATAGAAATAAGTTCTTTTTCTTCCCCCAGGTACTTCTACTCTGATTAAAGCCTGGAGTACCTAAAGGTACTTCTATTGAGGACCTTATTACATGAATTGATTCGTCTTTGTATCTAGGTGTCTTTTGTAACTGAGTCCATAATGATACAGGAATATATACATAAGTCAGAATACAATATGCTAAGAACTCTGATAGAGTTTGCGTGTGAAAATGCTCTGTGAGCAGAGAAGAGGTAACAGTCCTGTTAGACATTTGAACTAGATAAAGTGAGCCTAGGAGTGACCATGTAGACAGCAAATACAGAGGCACACCTGGCTGTAGGACTAGTGACCATGTGAGTAAAGGTCCGGAGGTGGAGACAAGCTTATGGCTTCGGCAATGTAAAATGTTCAGTGGGGCTGGAATATTGCTGAGTGCAGAGGATGGATGTGCAGAGCAGTGAGTCTCAAGGTCTTATTTCTAGTTTAATACTAAACAAGACCCATACCTGGTTGAAATGTGTTGTCGCTTCATAAAATCTTTTGTCTTTGGTTAACTAGTTTAGTCATTTGTTTAGTAAGAAACTAAAATTTTGAGCATCAATGAGCACAAAGACAGCGTACCTAAATACTGTGGGTCAGAGAGGATGAGAGGACACCACGCCTGAAACTTGGTAGGTGAGATTCCATTTGATATATTCAGCGAGGATGGCAGCTGGACTCTTTCTCACTATTAGGCTTCCACCTCCCACTGTTGCTCCAGACTCTGTGACCGTGACTGCCTGTATAATTTAAATAGGAAGAGTGACAGATGATCTCTTTTTAACATGCTTAGCTCAGTTCCAATGGGAGAGATCCCCAATATGGTGGCAGGACTTCCCACTGGCTGTCTAGCTTTAGCTCCACTTGAGTAGCTTCTGGCATGTTAGAACCTACTGCCTCTCTGACCTGGCTCTGTCCTTCACACTCACATAGCATATCTCCTCTCCTTTGTAGTCAGAGAGCACGTGGGAATAGAGTTCCAAGGCTGTGCAAATTTTGATTCATTGTCCTCCTTATTTCCTGGGGCAAGACGATAGAAACTTTTGCTCTATCCCCCAATTTAACCTCCTGTCTCATACTCTAATGTCTGCTCTTCTTTTACTAAAACTTCTATTTTTATTATTTAATTGTATTTTAGAGGGATCTGATAAAAACTAGTAATATATAAAAGATGCTTCTTTGTCTAAATTTCCAGAAAACATCTCACTTCAAAAAAAAAATTTGTTAGCTTTCTGGGAAATGAGTCAGTCAATGTGACTAACTTGGAATGTAGCTTTTATCTCCAGTTTAAAATTCATAATATAATTAGGTCATGGTTTCCTATGATGATATTTGCTCCACAGTAATTCTGATAGCTGATAGCTTAATTGAATTTTCATGTGTTTGAAACAGATGCTATAAGCTAACTCCCGCATCAAACTGGATATGTTAGTCATACAGCTTTAGAGGACTGAGCTCCCCCAATTTTTCATGACCACATGGCAGGCTACAGGTGACTGAACGATTGACTCATTTTACCACAAACGTTGACATTAATCATAGGCGTGCGTTTACTTTTTACTAGCCACTAAAAGAGACATTTCAGAAAAAGATTCAAGCCAGGAGTGTGGTAATATAAATTGCTTTTTAAAATTGTTTTACATATGTAAGGGATAAAATATAAAAGTGACTATAGTATTCATGATTCTCTGCTCTTTAAAAAAATTCAGTATGCCAACAATTATTTTGTTCTTTCTCTTGATTAACGTCAGAGCACACTATTTGTATTTTTGGTTCAATGACTGAAATTTTGGGAGAAACCGATGCACACATCACAAGGACCTAAAATAACATTACCGTGAGTTCTATCATAACATCTAAAACACCTAGACTTTATAGTAAATATATGCAAACTTCTAAATAATGGAAGAAAATTAATCATGTTGACCTTGCTCAATCATAAAAATCAAGACTGCCTTATAAACTGGCTCTAATTGCCTCCTCATTACACAGAAACTTTTCTAATCCTTTCCAGTCACGAAAACCTGAGTAATAAGCTAGAGCTCCTTTGGGTTGTTGCATTTCTTTGAGAAATTTTCTTCAGGTCCATCTTTTTCGTTTTTCTGAGCTCTCCCTGTTCTTTGTGCAGTACCTCCTACTGTGATCTCTCCCTTATTGACACAAGCGATTCCCCATTGTCTCTCACAGGAGCCCTGTGGCGTTGGGAATGCCTTCCCAAGTCAAGATTTAGTCCTCACTCTCCTTCTTTGCACAGTGGCATGTGCAGAGGTGCAAACTTTCAGTACTGAAATTTCCACTGCTGTGTAAGCGATTATGTGATTGATTTTCCCTCCAATGTTGTTAAATAGTGCCTTTTGACAAACAGGATATATAACTTGTAAGGATGTGGGAATGATGTTTACTTAAAAAAATAAAACTCTGAGTGTTTGGGAGATATAATGTAATATAAAAGGGGCATTAGTAAAATTCTACTGTAGTATTTATGTAATAAGAAGAATAAACATATGAAGAAATAGAAAAAAAATTAAATGTAGGTAAAACAAAGGTATTCCTCAACTTTCCAGTCAAACACTTGGCAAATATGAGCAGAATATGCTAGATGGAGAATAGATGGAGAACATTTTTTTTCTTAAAATTGTATGTATGATGTGAATACAGTTACACACACATACACACACAGGTACAGTTCCCCTTGGTACCTGAGGGAGATTGGTTCCAGGAACCCCCAGGATACCTAAGCCTGCTGATGATCAAATTTCTTACATAAATACGGGGTAATATTTGCCTGTAGGTTACAGCAGAGTGTGCCCAACTATCACTTCATTTGTGTGAATTCAGTAAAGTGTTTGGCACGTGACAAGTTCAAGTTTTGCTTTGTAGAAATTTCTGGAATAATTTTTTTCTGAATATTTTCTATACACAGTTGATTGAATCTTCAGTGTGAAACCCATGGATACAGAGGGCCAATTGTATATATGTGTATATATATAAAACAAACCCCTGGGCATTAAAAAAACTTATTAAATATTAATAGTGAGTTTTATCTATAGAGCTGTAAAACAATATAAATTTTAATATTTTCCTATTTTAAATATTTCTTCAGTATGCTTATATCACATTAGAATGATAAATAAACATTAAAAACCTAGGTTATAAACCCTGGCAACTAGTTTGAACTGAGTTCACGTGTGTATATTTGACTCCAACAATTGGACATAAGAAGTTAGAAACTATTTGCTCTGATCTAATTACCAAATTACCCTCTGTTTGATGCATGCAGCACACTACTGGGTTGGATGGTGAAGAAAGCTACAGCCCAATTAACATAAAAGATTGCTGTTCTGGTGTTAATGGTATTTTTCATCCATGTGATTTGGGCCTGAATAAATAATGGACACAAATAAATTGTTTTTCGCTCTCCATGATTTTATTGTGAGCTTGCCATTCTTATCAGTGGAATAAATTGGTAAGTGCCTGGAACGCAGGCTGTGGAATGAACAATGTGAGCTGGATCCGCATTAGCTTTTCCTTTCTTTCCTACCAGCTTGCAGGGTTTGTCCTATAACGATTCCCTGGGCTTGCTACTAGTCACCGAACAAATATTTCTGGTTCACAGCAAAATTCATCAATAAGCAAATGGAAAACAAATCAGGTTAGCAATAAAGTTGAAAAATAATCACAGCCTTGGAGAGGAAACCTGCAAGGTGACTTTACAGTAAGAGTGATAGCAAAATTGCTGGGATATGATGTGAATTTACACTGCAAATGACGGTCACAGGGATGTACCACAGAATACCAAATGATGGTGACATGATTGCTGTGCAAAAAAAATTTGTGCTTTCCAGTTATATATAAGAATGCCAAGGACTTTCTGAAAGTAGAGCCTCTGAGTACCTTGTCATGAGCTCTTTCAGTATAAAAGGAGTATTCTTATCCTTCATGGACTCACATTGTATAAACAGAAAGCTAACATCATCTTATACCCAAGTGGCTTCCTGAGAATTTGATTAAGGTGATGAAAACAAAAAATAGCTAAGTTTTTGCATGCTTCCTATGCACCAGACATTGTGTTAATGCTTTTAATATACATTATTTACTGACCACAAATCCCTATAAACTTTGTGATCCTTATCCAGTTGTCTCATTGCCTAGGGACCTTCTGTCATAGACACATGCTTTAGTCTTATTATTTGACTGATAGGCTTGATCTTCTAGATTATCTTCTTGGTTGTCTTGCCTCCCATGATTTTCCTGTCCTGTGCTTAATGCTCTTAAGGTATGTATGGTATTAATTATGGTATTAATAGGAAAGACTTCTCAAACACTATGTGCCAATAGGAATGCATTCTCTTTCTCTCCCTCTTATTCCCTCTCTCTCTCTCCTCCTCTCTCTCTTATGTGCGCGCGCACACACACACACACACACACACCCTCTCCCCTGTTATCTATCATCAGTATCCTCCAGCTAAAGACCACCGGAACACCAGAAGTTGAGCAAGTTGAGTTTACTTCTTTACTAATTACCAAGTGGTAGAACACACAAGAACACAAGAAGGGAGCTGTGGGCTGTCTCAATAATAGGGTATTGAAACAAATAATGGATTTATGATCTAATTGAGGGATGTGTAGAAAAGTCTAAGGGAGCAGGGTTTTTTTTGTTTGTTTGTCTGTTTTTCTAAATTGGATGCTGTCAAAAAGCAGGGGCAATTTTCTGATCTTATTAAATTGTATCTGTGGGGAGGGACTATTAGAGCTGGAATGAAGCTGTCATTGGTAAAGAAGTAGCAGTCCCTCATTTTAGCCAAGAGAAGAGGGTTGTTTGGTATTTTTGAACAGTGCTATGATCTTGCTTTTGTCTATTCTTAGACAAAATTAAGAAATGACTTTGCTTTGTCTTTCTTTATCCGGTTCAGAGCACATTTGTCTGAGGTTGGTAGTCCATGAGACTTTTTTATGTCCAACAGGAGAATAGCATGACAAATCTGTGAGTGCCAGGCCAGCTTCCAAATGTTAAGGACTGTTGTTGTTGTTATTGTTGTTTTTAAATCTACCCATCATCTATCCATGCTCATTCAATAGTCGCAACCAATCTATGGGATACTTCTCATAGTTATCTCCATTTTACTGATCATGAAACTGAGGAAAAGAGAAAAGTAACATGCTCAAAGCCTTAATGCTAACAAGTGAAGACCTGGTATTCAGACTCAGGCAGGCTGACTTTATAGTCCATGCTATTAATCACTATACTATACTCACTGACAAGGAACCTATCTAATAAGTAGTTCATCCTTCCCACACAGATAGCATGACCTTTTTATAATGATTTTCTACATTGTTGTTTCAGTGAAGGAAGGGTAGAATATTGAACTAGTTGGGAGGTGAGCATGCTGTCATGGCAGGCTGATGGGCAGAGCTGTTTTTGAAGGAGGGGTTTAAGGGAATCTAAATTTTATCTTGAGAATCTCTCATTTCATTCACACTTAGATCTGAGTGGGCTGATCAGCTTAGGGGATGTAAGCAACAGAGATCTGGAAGGGCAGCTGCATCGGCCTGGGCCTCCTTGTCTCTTGGAATGAGAAGAGTGTCTGAGAACCGGAAGATAGATACAGTCACTCTGACCAGGAGGAAGTAGTAGAAAGAAAGTAAAGACAGCATGAGAAAGGGGAGCAGAGAGGAGAAGGGTAGCGGATATGGAGTGAGAAAGAAAGGAAGTGGGCTCTGGTACTTGCCTATTTTCCTGGGGTTCTCAGAGCAGCTGGGTCCCCCCAAGTTTTGAAGCAAGGTAAAGACAGAGGACCAGAACATCCTTTGGGTTCTATGACTGCTTCGGCCCATAGAGGCGTTTGCCCAGAAGAGGTTGGTTGATGTGCTCCTATATGAGATTCCCACCCCCTGGCAACATGGGCCTGTCCACATTTGGGGACAGAGAGAAGATGTGGGTAGAGAAATAGAGAGATGTCCCTAGTCTGACAGGAAGCTAAGAGCAAGAGGGACAAGATACCATGTTCATGATGTCTGCCCTCAGCCTTAATTTAAAAATCAAAACAGAGAAAAAAAATTCTTATCTGAACTTCGAGTCTATCAAATTAGACAAAACAGAAAGTCAAAACAGGAGGAACCAAACAGAATCCTAATTAGATAGAAATAAGTGACATACAGTACATCTTGATAATAATTTGGGTTTTAATTTCTTTTTTCTTTTCTTCATTCATCACCTAGTTATTAAGAGTCTCCTGTATTTTCGGCACAGTGCCAGGTATAGGAACACAATGATTAATGAGACAGCCAGGGTCTCTGCTGGTCACAAAGTAGGCCCCAGACACTAGGTCATACTGCTGATTCAAAGACAAGAAACCTCAGAATCTTAAACGTATTCTGAGAGTGTACATAAATTTGAGTTTTAATGCTGTTAGATTTCCACAAATCAAGCTGCTGCATGGTAGTCAGCTTATCCATTGTACTTGGAAGAGAAATAATTTGAATTTTGAATCATCGTATTTCCACACTGGGCCATTTATGCTTCTTGCTTCTTCAGTAAGTGAACAAAAAAGCCTGGCTTTCCACAGCCACCCCAGGATTCCTGGGCGGTTAGGGAGATTGGATTCACAGGTTCTCACCTTTCTCTGCTCTTGCTTTCTGCGCCCTGTCTATGATTTAGGAGCTGAACCCTCACTTGGGTCAATGCTTGATCAGGTGCCTGGTAGAATACAGTTGCTCAATAAATGAAAATAGAATATTGTCAAGGTAAAGCAACCTCTGACCCCAGGTGAATGGCACACCCTAAGAGCTGCGTATCAGTATTCACTCTCTTCTTCCTTTTGAACTCTCCCCAAGGGAGGATGGTTTAGCTGACGGGCCCCAACTTTTCCCACCCGAATTGAGTCTTCTAAATCGCCACATAAAGAAATTCCTCCAAGCCTCCAGAAATGGTCAGTAAGTCCAGTCACAAAAGAGCATTCAGGGATTTTGTTTCTCAATCCAAAGAAAGTAGGGGGAAAAAACCTCTCTGATACTATCACTCTTTTAGCTTTAATTTCTCATTAGAGAGATATTTCAGAAGTCTGAAGAAAGCTTTCAATAGCCTGACATCTTGTGAATACAAGCTATTGTGCTGCTAAAGTGTCTGTTCGTGTCAGAAACACGAGGTCTGGGTGCGTTTGTCCTGTTGATCCACTTTAGATATCTTGTCATTGTCTGTAAGAAACCTTCTATCACAAACCTTTTACTGTCCCCTTGTCCCCTTCTCAGTTCAGTTGCAGAGCAGTTCGGCTTAAAGTGTGGCTCATTTTCTTATACAAAGGAGTCATCTGGTTCAGTTTTAATTTTCTGTTGTTTTCTGAGTTGACAGTCACCTGTAGGGTTGGTATATGGGGAATGCAGAGGTACCACCCTCAGGAGATGGACTGTGATACTTCTGAGAAAAAGACCTACACCTTCAGCAAGCCAAAATCAGAATCTCACCACAGCAAAAGAAAAATGAGAGATGAGAATAGGAACAAATCCCAATTAAAAAGAAAATGGAAATATTTATAAGGGGCAATTTTTATCTTTTATCTCAGGCAAAAATCTTCACGAAGCCATATGCAATCTACACTGTTAATTTACTTCTGCTTTAAAATATAGGAATCAGCACAGGCTATTGTAATGCCTGGGATCACAACTAAAAAGTGTGTGGATGAAGTCAGAGAGGCAAAATTGTAGGAAATCAACAATTTACCAGCTATTCATGCCAGTAACATCTGTTTGGAGTTAGCATAGGAAGGGAATTCTGTATTTGTTTTTATTGGGTTTTAATGGCAGTCATCTTTTGGTGAGGGAGAGGGCCTGAGAATGGGCTGCTACTGAGTTTTCACTAGATAGCACAGGAAACAAAATGGCATCGTGCCTTCTGCGTATTGTTATAGCACCTGGGCTATCATCTCATCAAAATCCCAAGTACTGTTGGCTTTGGATATGATTATATCTGTTATAAATGACCTAAGCAGAATGTGGGCTGACTTCATAAACAGGATCCTCTGGGGCATGGAACCAAGATGTTTGGGCCGAGAATTTGGTTGTTCGCAAATACCAACCTACCATTCTTGATGATTTCCTTGGAATTATTTAATAAGCCACTTGCATTATCTCTGCCTTACACATTAGATATTAAGCTCTTCATGGGCTTGTTAATAGCTACTTATCTAGATATTAGCATGGCGCCTGGTGCATAGTTGGTGTTCAAGAATTATTTATCAAAAATAAGAATAAATAAACAAATGAAGGAATCAATGGATGGAAAGGATCTGAGTCTTTAAATTCCTCACTTAAATGCAGGTGGAGTCGTACCTTGAGCAGATAGAGCAAACTTTTTCCAATAATGTGAAATGAGATCATCCACATAAGGTAAAGTCTCTGGCATTTAGCAGGTGCTCCACAAGGGCCAGCTGTCTTTCTCGGCACATACCTTGGTGGTGATTTGTGAAGTTTGAAGAGAGCAGGATCTTGAAGGATATGGAGAAGGATATGACTTGAGTGCTGGAAGGGCAAAGATGGATCTTATAAAGGAAATGGGAAGGTATCAAAACCAGACTTTACCAAATCCATGATTTTCCTTACACCATGCCTGAAGGACACATGAATTGCCAATATTCCCTTTCACTCAGGGATCCTGACTTGATAACCTACCTTTTTTAGAACTTCCACAAAGTGATGTCAGGATTTCTTGGATAACAATAATGTTTAAATTCCTATTTGTGACCTAATTATCATATACAAAAATTAACTCAAAATGGTTCAAAGATCTAAATGTAAGACCTAAAAATGACAAAAATATTAGAAGAAAATGGGAAAAGCTTGCAGGGATTTGGCAATGACTTCTTGGATATGACATCAAAAACACAGGAAATAAAACAAAAGTATAGATAAATTGGACTACATCAAAATTTCTATTTGTAGGAAGTCTAAATGTTGCATGGGGTGCTCTTTCGGGTATGAGACTGAAGGACAGTGCGGGTTTGTGCCTTGTATGGATGGGTAGTTTTCCTCACAGATTGTCTCCTAGGTTGATGACACAGCTCCTTTTCAGTACTGGAAGGCTGGGGAAACCACTGCATTTTTGGTTTTTGGTTGTTTTGGGCTGTTTGTTATGGTTTAGGTTTCTGGCAGCTTAAAAGAAAGTTTCCCTTCTGACTAATTTTAAAAAATGATTTTTTTTTTAGGTTCAGTTGTTGACAGTTGTGAGTTCATTGTCATTTTACTGTTCATAGTTTTGATCTTCTTCTTTTTCTTAGCTGAGCAAACAACTAGAGCAGGAACAGAATCACAGAAATGGTGATCACATGGAGGGTTACCAGTGAGGTGGGGTTTGGGGGATGATGGGGGAATAGACACAGGGAATAAGAAGCATAAATGGTAGGTACAAAACAGATGGGCAGATTAAGAATAGTATAGGAAATGGAGAAACCAAAGAATTTACATGTATGACCCATGGACATGAACTAAGGGGGCAGGGAATGCTGGTGGGAGAGGGTGCAGGTTGGAGGGGAATAAAAGGGAGAAAAAAGTGGGACAGCTATAATAGCATAATCAGTAAAATATAATTTTAAAGAAAGAGGTTGTTGAATGAAGACGTATGAGTTGATTGACAGAACCAAAGGAACATTTGAAGAACCACAGTCAGAAAAATTGGAATGCAAGAGAACTCTTGGGAAACCAGGTAGCAAGAGCGAATCATGGTCTCATCAGATAATGCTGCAGTCTGAGTCCCAGCAGTCTTTTCAAGTCCTTTGTCTGTACATTTAATATCTTATTGACCAAGTTTAAATCATGAGCACCACAGCCTTCCCTTCAAGAAAGAAATAATATCTTTATTTAGGATCCACGAAGGCTGCACGAAATGAAAGAGCCAATTCTACTGAAGGAAGTAGGGGTGTTCTTTCCAGAGAAAGGAAGTGCGTTACGTAGAAAACATCAACCAACCAACCAACCAACCAACCAACCAACCAACCTGCCAACCAACATGCTGTGAATCTGCAATTATCACCCATTCCTGGGGGAAAACTGAAGCCCAAGAATGAGATTCAAAAGGAACCTGATGAATGGAAAAGCTAATATTGAAGTCACCATTTCTCTACCTCAATTCTATTCCTATGTTAATCTCCTTGGAGATTACTGCAACACATCAAGATGTTGGAGCTATAAAAGAAAAACTTGTTTCTCATTATAGAGCAGTCATTTGGTCTTTAATTATGTTTGACTGTCCTGTTTCAGGTTTATGACCATATTTGTCAAATAGAGATGATGAATACCAAGTGTGTATTAGGATTGGAGCCTCTGGAACGCAGCCTGATGGCATCAGATCTCACTCTGTCTCCTTCAGCTAAAGTCTTAATTGTACTTTCTATAGGAAAATAAATATAATTTCCCAAAGATTCTTTACTCTGATTATTACTCTGCTGCTTCTTGGCTCATGCTTCGTATGTCATTAGGTAATAGCATGGCTTTTCAGCCCCTTGCTGAGCCTACTGAATTGTTATCCTGTCAATATCTGTACCAACCCATCTGTGTTTATGAACATAATAACTCTAATAGCTCACATGTTCATAGTGTAGCTTCACAGATGCTGTCTCAGTTAACTCTCATCAACATTCTGGGACTATGTTTATCATTCCCATTTTACGGATTAGGAGAAAGCCTGGCCATATCCTTGACCAATATCACAGAACAAGGCCAATTATGATAAGGCTGGGTCTTCTGCCTCCAAATTGTAATACAAGATACACCTGAGGTGAAGATCATATTTTCTACTTCTTCACTGTTATTTTTAAAATTTCTGATAACATTTAGCACAATATTGGATATAAAGACATTCTCTTCATAAAAGCAAAGGGCTGAACAGTTTTCTTCTAGTGCTTGTTTTTCTCACGTTCGCTTTTTTCTTCATTCCCCCTGTGCCTTGCTGTACTTTTAGTCATTTTCCCTCTCCTCTTCAGCTTCTGTGTACATTTATTCATGACTTTAAGTTCTGGAGGGCACAGTGCCATGTATATTTGGGCAGCACCTTTTAGTTATAAAGAACATTTCCCTATATCAGCTTACTGGACTCATCTGATTCTCTTAACAACCCCGTAAAGTATTATTATGATTTCAGCTTCCCGGTGAGGAAACAGAGATTCAGTTAAGTTTCTGTTTTAACTTCATATCACTAGAGAGACCTGGCACAAGTTGTGGAACTAAGATTTGAATTCAGATGTTTTTAACATTCTGCACACTGGTTTGTTTTTTTTTTCTGTTTCTCACATTGCCTCTCGGCAGCCCATCAAAATGCAAGACATAACATGCCAGGGTCTGCAGGCTTTGCAGACTCATTCACCAGTCTCTCAGTCGCCTGCTAGCTAGGCTGTTTTCATTGAGAAATTATTAAGTTGTATATCAGTAATAATGATAGAAAAATTATTTTTTCATGCTCCCAAGCAATATTATTGCATAGATTTTCCTCAAATATAGTATTTCCTTAATCTAATTTTATTTTGAAATAGTGCTTTATGCCTTGAAAATGTGCAGTCTTAACATTTTTATAGTACTTGATTTGATTCAGATCTGCTTTGCTGAAGACTTTCTGCAAATGGAATGCCTACCTGAGAATAAATGAGCTCCCCAACACTTGGAATAGTCAAACAATGGATAGATAGCCACTTAGTGACGTTACAGAGAGAGGACATGTTTCATGTCCGGATTTGGGTTTAATTAGACCAATGGTCTCTCCCCATAAACTTTATTGAGGTTGCCTTTGACTGGTCGCATACGGATTAGGGGAAAATTGATATGGAGAGTGAGTATGTTGTAGGCAGTAAAAAACATTTTAAAAATGATTTAATTTGGTTACTGGTAATCTGTATGGAGTAGAGTGGATTTATCAGTATAAGGTCAGGAGTTTTGGAGTGAAATGGACATTGCCTTTTTTCATGGTCCTGGGAAAGTACTTAACCTCTGTGACCCTCAGCTTTTCATCTGTAAGTTGGGCATGATAGTAACACCTCTTCCAGAGTAATTGTGCCAGGTAGAGCTGATTCCTTCAAAGGTCTGATAGCTGGCATGTGTTAGGCATGTATATTGGTGTATTGCCATCATAACTGTACATGACAAATAATAAACCATGGAAACCATCTTGTTTACATACTTTGATTTTCTCAAGTATTAACTCTTTCACGGTATCCCATTCTTCTTATCTTCTTCCTGGGTGCACAGTTAGACAGGGCTGGTTTAATGAGTGTGCGACCTGTGCAGTTTCACTGGACACCGTGCTCAGAGGGCCCTGTGCTTGCTTTAATGCTCTGCTGTCACTAACCTAAATTTTCATAATCATTTTATCTTTGACCTGTGTTTTGTAAGTGAAATCCAATGGGACAATACAGCATGCACATTAGCAGGGGAGCTTCACAGAATATGCACATCCACTGTTTCTTACTGGTTTATTTGCATATAGCAAAATAAAGAAAGTTATTACTTGTGACACTATCACCCAGATAATCATGTCTGTTTATATACATATATAAATATATTAATACATATTACACATATATGCAAATATCTGAATACACATACGTATATAAATAAATGTGTGTGTGTGTGTGTGTATATATATTTGGGTCTGGTATTTGATTTTAAGCTTCTTTTTCTTATTTTACAATTGACATATTTGCAATCAAACCTGGAGCAACAAACATACTTTTAAAACTAAAAAGTGAAACAAAACAAAACCTGGGCATGGTTTGTGAATAGATTATCATAATTTCATAGCATGAGTTAAAAATAGAATGTTCTGTACTACACCTACACTCAGAGGTGAAAAACAGTGGTGAAGGAAAGTCCTCCTAGTGGGCAGAGGTTTAAAGAGTTCCTGGTCATCGCCCTGTCTGGTGTGGCTCAATTGGCTGGGCATCATTTCACAAAGTGAAACATCGCCAGGTCGATTCCCAGTCAGGGCAGGTGCCTGGGTTGCGAACCCTGTCCCCGGTTAGGGCATATGCGAGAAGTAACCAACTGATGTTTCTCTTCCTCTCTTTCTCCCTCTTTTGCTTTCTGTCTAAAAATAAATAATAGATAAAATCTTTTTTTAAAAGAAGCAAGACTAGGATTAAAAAAAAAAAAAAGAGTTCCTGGCCCTCAATTTTCTGTGTAGGGTGGTCCTTGGTAAAGATAATGATATACATGTTCCTAGGAAGTGGCAAACGGCTCGGCTGGTCGGCCAGGAGACTAGAAGGAACTGAAATATTGGAATACTGGAAAACAGTAGTCAAGCAGGTCTGGAGAAGAGGCAAGCTGAAAGAACTAGAAGAGTGGGCGCATGAAGTATGGATCTGGATCTTTGTGTTTCATGACAGTACCCGTAGGAGATTGTGGCGGACAGACCCTTAGATGGCCCCAGCGATCCCTGTCTCCTGATATCCATGCCCTGGGTAACCTCCTACTCCTTACTCTGGGCCGTACCAGCTCGCCACTGGAGCTAGCTGGTGTATTGTGTCAAAGATGGTACAATTTCACTTCCAGATTATGTCACATAAGATAGTTAATTCCATCTTGCTAGCAGTTTCTCTCCTGCTTCCTATCTCGCTGACTTGGATGAAGCGAACCACCACAGCAGGGAGACCCATTTGGCAAGGAACTAAAGGCAGTCTCTAACCAAGAGCCATCAAGAAACTGAGTCCTCCCGGTAACCATTTGCACTTAGAAGCGGGTCCTTCCTATCTGAGCCTGTAGATGAGGTTCCAGCCCTAGCAGATAGTTTGTTGCAGCTCTGTGAGACACTTGAAGTCAAGGAACCATATAAGCAGTAGCCAGATACCTAACCTACAGAAGCTAAAATAATAAAGGTGGTGTATTTTTTTTAAATTGCTAAGTTTGGGGCACTTTGTTATGCAACAATCAATAACTAATACAGATAGCATGTCTAATAGAAGAATGGACAAAACCAAGTGGGTAAGATGACTCATCCAGGTAATGCCAGCCCGCCGGCTTCTGTCCTCAGCCATCACAGAATTGCACAGTAGGTCAATGACAGGGAAGTGGGGGTGGCACAGATGGAGAATATGTACAAGCTCGACAGTATGGGCTCCACCTCCTCACAGCCAGCCCAGGTCCTGGGGGTGCTGCCTGTCCGCCCTGTCACAGCAGAGGCCGTACTGACCCTTCAGTATGGTATCGTCCATAAAGGAGACCAAATAGCCACTTAAGCCTTCCGAGCTCCGAGTGCTGAGTTACGTACTCATGCCTTGCATCCAAGGTTTTCAAGTCAAAAACTAGGAGCAATTGCTATAAAACTTAGCTAATAGCAAGACTAATTATTAAGTACGCCTCCTACTTATTACACTTGTCCTTTGTTCCCTGTAACTTTGCTCTTAAAATGTTTTGGCCTCTTAACTTTTACTGACAGATTGGTCCTATAATTAGAATTGCTTTCCTAAAGGCATCACAGAATTGATAATGACCCAATTTAATTAAGCAACTATGAAAACCCAGCAGCTCTAATTAAGAAGGAATAGGCCTACAACTATTTGCAAGGAAAGAACCGAGGAGAATGGAAAGAATACATTTTTGTCATACTCATATGGTCCTCTCTGGAAAACCGGGCTATTGATTCATTCTGGTCAGTAAGGAGCATACTTTGTTCTTTTGTGACCATTACCCTAAGTAAAACCCTTTTGAAACCAGATAGATGTGCAGTTATTATATCTGATTTTGAGGCTGAAGGATTTAACTTTTGAAGCCCCATGTGAGAGGCCAAAGATTTTCTGTGTAATGCTAGAGCTGAAAATAAACAATAGGTGTCTCATTCCTCATTGTATCTCTTAGCCACGTTGCTTTTGCCCCCAATTTGCCCACCACAAATTCCTATTGACCCTAGGCAGTGTACGAAACATACATCAAAATGGGACCTTGTTCTCCACAACCTACCTTGTCAGCAAGTAGAATCTATATTACATAAGTGTGAGGGGTGATTTTCCATATTATCTAGGTTCTCAGGCTGCGTTCCTCATTTTTCTTTCTTTGTACTTCCTAACGAGGAAAATAGCCTCCGATACTTTCAGGAATAGCGTATTGCAAATTATTTTTTTAAACCAAACTTTGACAGTGAACCTGGAACAAAGTTATTTCACCACTTGTTCTTTCTTTTTTTTAGTTGTATTTGTTTCCCATTACCATTTAGCCCCCTTAAGCCCCACTTACTCAGTCACCACTCTGTTGTCCATGTCTGCGAGTCCTTTTTGCTCCATCCCTTCACCCCCTCACCTCACCCCCAACAGCCACTTGTTCTTTCCATGAGAATGAATACCTATTATTCAGAGAACACTGTGTTAGGGACAAATAGAACATGAAATCTTCCCGCAAGAAAATTTTAGACAAATCAACAACCTAGTAAATAGATAGCAGGATGAGGTTGCTCTAAAACAGAATACCTGTCCAGAAGCTCTGGAAAGAGAGAGAAATGACAGTTGCTTTAAGAGAACCATGGAACATGAAAACCAAGATGGAGCTGGAGAGCCTCTCAACTGGTTGCCCATACTTTTACTGCCAGTGATGAGCTTTATTAGCATATTTTTTCTTAGCCTCAGCTTGTGTTTTGAATTAAAACTTGCCTGTCAAACAGAATCGTTTACAAATAATGAATGAATGCAGTATCATTTTTTTGGGGGCGGGGGTCTGGCAATCAGGAGGACATTCAGGCAAAGTTTGTTTCTAAGATGGGGAAATGTTTGAAGGCCTAGGAGAAGCAGTGAACACAGAAGACAGTGAAACTGTGAAGAGAGGGAGAGAAAGAGGACGATTAAGGAGACAAGGCCTCTCAAGAAATAAGAGGGATTTAAAACAGTGGTTGGGGGCAGGGCAGCAAAGTTTTCTTTTGGGAGAGATGAAGAGGTGGTGAAGAGATGGAGTGGGAAAAATGGGAGTTAGGGAGGGTGTTCCCACCAGGGGAGGCAAAGGGACACTGGGGAAGTCAGAGTTGAATGACCACAGTTTTCTCAAGCAAGAGTCAATTCTATTTGAAGGAGAAAAGCTAAAGACTCAAACCAAGTAGATAAGGCCTTCGACGGCTGTTGAGAGATCAGAGCACTCTATTAGAAGTCCAGCAGAGACAGGATATTATTTGGAGCCAATCAGCTGAGTACTCTGACTTTGCCAATAGCCCTGAGCATTCTAGAAGCAGAAATGGAAGATCAATTGACTAGGGAGGGGAGCGCGGGGGGTGCGGGGCTGCGAGGAGCAACAGGTGCTGAGTGCTAAGGACTTAAGAGAATTTGGGGTGATGCTGAATGTACATAGGAAATAGTGGGTGTTTGGGCCCAGGCAAGTTCTAGAGGCACCGTATGAGAAGAAAATTTGTAGATTGGGATGACAAGAAGGTGACAAAGAATAGGAATTCACCATGGTGGCAAAGATTGGGTTCAGATAATAGGAGAAGTAGGAGAACAGGAAGTTGGGGGGTATTTACAGTAGCTATTTCCTGTCTGATTGTGCCATGTGTGGCTGGCCAGCATGAAGTAATGGGGTAGGTCTCTGAAGTTCAGCGCGTTTGTGGATTGTGAGACTAGTGTGCCTTTAGAGCATCATCTACAGGAAGGCTGATGTTTCTGGTGCTGGCAAGATAAAGACACAAATAGATTATCTCTTTTATACTGCTTAGTGATCTGGTGGAAATACCCTTAAACCAGAGTTCTACAGACTTGGTGTTGGTCCTGATTTTACCATAGACCAGATCTGTGACTTCAGATAAAGGCCTTTTTCCTTTCCTCTC
>PVJD01014246.1:0-29944 GCA_004026545.1 Mormoops blainvillei | reverse complement strand
AATGTTCCTTCTTTCCTTATTCTCTATCCACCATCTTATTTTACTCTTGTAGACTTGGCCCAGTGTATCAGAGATATAAGAATTGCAAGGTTCTATCTTTTTTGCTTGATTCGCCCAATGAAGGGCACTGGTAAAGTTCTTCTCTTTAATGTAGAAATGTCTTGCCAAGGCTTGGCAAATGAATGCATTTGAGTTGAACCGATGAATACCTTCCAGCAATACTTTTTCAACTGCTGCATTCCCTTCATCTTTATGTAATGCTTCAATGAATGGGGAAAACTGAGTTTCTGTTTCACCTTCATGTTCATTGCTCTGTCTTGTGAGCAGCAGTGTTTGCATATCTTGGACAAATTTGCTTCTTCCTATACCAATATCATAGAACAAATTTTCTCTTAGCATTTCCAGAATAATTTGACTTTTATCCAAGTGATAGCTTATCTTCAGTTCTTCCAGTGAGCGAGTAGCAATTAAAGGGTGAATAATGCGCACTCCACAGTATTTTCCACATTCCACCACCTCTGTTTTTATCAGAATTGTAGAGTAGGTGCCCATCCTGTCTTCAAATTTTTCTGTTCCCCAGAAAGCCTTGACTGTTATTCCTAAAAACTTTTCACATCGTGAAAGTGAAATGGTGGTATCAGGCACATATGAGTTAAGAAGAGCCAGAAAAGAAAAGAGCTTTGCTTCCTTGGTGGAAATGCTTTGTCCTTTCAGAATATTCCTGACCACATTTTCTATGTACTCCTTATTAAAATTGGTTTTCATGATCATGAAGGAATAAAAAGCATTAACGTTTTTATGTTGCTCTTCAATTTCTTTCAATTTAAGCTCAAATGCTTTCTGTTCTTTGGGAGATAGTTGTTGTATTAGGGCGATACTGCCTGAGATCTTCGCACATTTTGAAGGACTCTGTGATCTTACGCAATGTAGGATGATCACTAGAGGCTTCTCATAGCGAATGCACTTAGTAGCTATAGCTGTCTGAATAGAGGCCAGCAGAAGGTAGATATCACCTTGTTCTTCAAAGTCATCAACAAGAAACAGCACAGGTAGGTAACCTGATGGTTTGTTGTCCCATAGGTAATTAAATTAGTCACTTGTTTTCCAATTTCAGAAAAGTCCACTGTCTTGTTTTTCAGCACAGCACATCTGAATGTCTTCCTTAGTTCCCAGAGAATATGCATAGCCAAGGTAGTCCCACCACAGCCCGGGTGATGATACAGATGAATAATTTTAATACACGTTTGCCTAGAAGAATCTGCACAGTTTTCAATCATTGTTTCAAGTTTTTCATATTTATCCCTTTTGACAAAAGGTGAAGAACAGTTTTCAGAAGAAAAGTAGAAGTTCCACCAGGACACTTTACCGCCTCGATAGAAGTTTTCCTCTTTCGAAGACCTGAATTCAAGAAATTTATTTTTGTCCTTTTCTAAGAGAATACCTTCACATTCATTTTCACAGAGAATTTCCAAAGCAGTCATGATATCTTCTTCCCTTTTCAGAAGGACAGAAGATGAACCATTAGATGGCAAAAATCTCTTTGAAGATGTAGTCACAGATTTTAGTTTAAGAATAGTACCGTTTATCTCTTCAAGATTTAAAGAAGAAATACATTGGCTTGATAATTCATCTTGTTTTTTTGTTAGTCTTGCTTCAAGTAGATCTTTCCATCTCTGACATATGTGTGAGTTTACACAAATACACAATATATTTTCCATTCCTTTGAGACCTTGGTAGAAAGCACAGAAAGTCTCAATGAGGGGGTCTCTTGGGTCATCCACAGAGGAGAGTAATAGAAATACCACCAGAAATTTCCCTCTCGGCATTATGTCTTCCTGTGTAAGAAATGATATCAATTTTCTGACTTCAGATGCTTTTTCTCTTTGCCAGGAACTTGGATCTAAGGGTTTATATTTTTTACTGTCAAGGTCTAACCTGCCATTGCAGAAAATCCAGCTGGGTTGTTGATAAAGATTCAGACTAGAAATTTTCTCATTTGATGTGGTTTTTTTCTCTGTATACTGACTTGGCAAGTGAAGGTTTACTACTCGGCTTTCTTTGTAAGCATTCACCACTCCCTTGCTTACAGACTCAGGATCAAACTCCAAGACAGCAAACCATTTAATTTCCTTTAGGAAATCTAAGTGTTTTATTTGATTAGGATGGCACTTATTTGTTACAAGAATGTACCATTCATCGTATGAATTATCTAACAAATCCTGATTTCCTGTCAACAATTGAATAAGCTTTGGTCCCTCACTCTCTTTTTTGTTTGTTTTTACCCTGCGTTTTTCTTCGGCTTCTTTTCTTGACTGTGCCAGTGTCTTTAAACCTAACTTAAAGTCTTTGAATTCTGCATTATTTTTCATGATGTCTTTAGTTGTGACCCCATCTCGCACAAAGACTGAGAATTCTGTTCTTTGTTCCCATATTTTGTTGTTGCAATTTTACATTTTAATCTGGAAATAATCATGTCCACATTCAGAGTATTTTGGAATGACATCCACTTCAATAACAAATTTGTCAGATGGAGTACTGTTTGGCAGTAAAACTTCTACAAATCTTGGCTCTCGAATGCATTTCTTTGCTATTTGGACCTTATGGTCTTCAAAGTACTTATGGATCATCAGATTGAAGTGATCAATGAGGGCTTCTTTGGTGACATTGGTTACATTCACACCAACAATTTTTCCATGGGGTTTGTCTTTGATTCCAAAATGAATAGTGCCATTGGTGCGTGAATTCATACAAGCTGAAGCAAATCAGAAGACTTCCTTGCTAAATTTCATTTTAACATCCTTTTCTGTGGCTGTTTTTGTATTTCTGAAGTATTTGAATTCATGTATCGGATCAATGAGATTAAGTGGTCCTGTTTCAGGTTGTAGGCAAAAATTCAATTTGTAACGATATGGGTCACTGAATTCATCAAAAGGGTATGGTACACATGTCAGTTCTATGGATGGCTGCTTTTCTCTTGTGTCATCTATTTCATCTGACATGAACTCATTTGAAACTGCAGTCACTGTAGAGGCATTGGTCATATCTGATTTCTCTTTATCATTTTGTTTTTGCTTTGAAGTTTCATTTTCATCTTTTAACGAAGCTTGTGTTTTAGGAACATTTTTACTGTCTTTTTTCCTTATATGTCTAAATAGGAGCTTCAGAGGATATTTTCTTCAATTCTTTGAATAGGTGTTCGATTTGGATAGCTGGTCCATGTGTCATGCCCATATCAATAAGGTCCGTTTTAGTTAACCACCTTAAGACCGCTCCATTCACATCTTGTGCGATCAATATTTCCCTGTGTTTTCTGTCAATTTTATGACTTTCTAACCACTGATTTACATCCTCTTTTGTCCAGTCATCTGTATTTTCTGGCAGGTTTAGTTGTACTGCCATTCTGATATCTGTATATAGAAAAGAAAAAATAATTTAATATTTTTATGAGTAAATTTTTACTTATTACCTTTCAAAAGGTAATATGTATGTCTCATGCAGTTTTAAAAGTTCAAAATAATATACATGCCATCCAGTTATCCTTCTGAGAGGAAATTGCTGTTACCAGTTTCTTCTGCATCTTACCAGAAAAGTGGTACTAAATACAAGCACTTTTTCCCCTCCCATGTGTAACAACATTGTATACACATTTCTTGTCACCTTGCTTTATTCAGTAACTGTATCTTGAGGACACTTCCAGTCAGTATATATAGAGATGCTTCATTCTCATTACAGGTTGTTTCTGGTAATGTGTGTTAGCTATATTATTTTAAAATACATAATTCTGCTATAGAAAATAAGAAACAAAGGATATATGAAATTAAATAGAGAAGACTATATGAAATAAGGAGGACATGTGAAACCAAGTATAGAAGCAAGTAGTTACGAAACATGTTATGATAGGTATAGCATATACAAGAGCATATGAGTGTTAAACATAGGAAGGAACAGAAAGACAAATAGATATTATATATTCTTAAGACACAGTTGAAGCACCTGATATTGTTGAGTTCTTAATTTGGCCTTAATTAGGTGACAGTCACTTGATCCTTTGGGTCCTCTACTCAGGAAGCATAAATAAAATCCAGAGTAGCTTATTAGGCTAATTGATAAGCTATAGCTGTGGTCAGGCATATTTGTCCCTCTGCATCTCTCTGATTAGAGCAAGCGTATGTTGTTGACCCAGTGTATCTGCTATATGTTCATCCCTCTAGAACAGACCTCAACTCTGGTTCTCAGAGTTACACAATCAGTGGAGAATGCTGATACAACAGGGGGAGGGGGGAGAGAGAGAGAGAAAGAGACAATATATGATCCTGCATAATTCATATAATAAGGTACCACCCTGCTTGTATCTTATCCAAAGTGTGTTACCCATATCTCCCTGTTTTTTTTTTTTCTGTACTTCTATTGATTTAATAAGGCATGTGCCTTAAGCAACTTCATTTGGTGTGTAAACTATTCTGTTCCATGACTTTTGAGATAATTTGCTGGGTAGAGAACTTAGAGGCTACTATTATATTAATTTTTTACATAATAATTGGGAATAGCTGATTCCTGGGCAGTAACAAATGGCATTACTATTTGGTCTGCAAATTGGCAGACCACTATCTGTAAAATTCATGGCAATCTGGGTTACAGAAATCTAGCAATGTTTAGAAAAAAATGAAAACTAAGATCACGATGGCAGAGGAGTGAATGGAAGTCACACTGACCTCCTCCCAGGACCAATCTAGAGTTACAACTAATCTGTGGAGAAATCACTTGGAACAAAAAAACAATAGTGAGAGAGAAGCCTTATAACCTCGGACAGACAGAAGGACCAGTTCAGCACAACCTGAATGGTAAGGAGTACAGCAGAGACATGAGAAGGCTGGCTGGGCATCCTCAGGCAGCAGTGTCAGAGGGATATTTATGTGGCCAGTTGGATCCCCCTGAGAAGAGCGGGGTCTAAACTATAAGTGGGGATCCCTAACCTATAGCACCAGAGCCCAAAAAGTACACAGATAACAGCCAGCTGCGAAAAGCGGCAGGGCTGCTCTCTGCCAGAGACGGGCGGCTGGACACTGAGAGAGCTGTTTAAAGGACCAATGTATAAATTTTCATTTGCAGGCACTTACCCTGGGCTCCAGCAAAGGTGGGGGCAGAGGGGGCTAGAGATGCCTAAGGAGAGACGGGAGACAGAGGCTTTGGGGAGAGAACTGAGAGAGTAGCCTCCAGGATCCTGGTGCTGTATCATCCCCCATAAGACAGCAGCCATTGAGCTCACACAGACTGCTCCCCTCTGAGCAGCCGCAGCCTGAGGGGAAACATTAATACCAACCCAGGAGGGATTCTGCCCTGACCTATGGTGCTGAAGCCTGACTGCTGAGCACAGAGTGACTAGATTAACAACTGAAGGAGACAGCCACAGACAGTAGATCCCGGGAAGTGTTGAACTGACTGCCTAAGGTCAGACGGGGTCAACATCTGACTTTACCAGGGGCAGATCCAGAAAGAAAAAAGAGTGGTAAATACTAGGGGCTACTGAGATGAAATCCACTGCGGTCTTCTCCATGATTTGCGATATTTTCATTATTACATAGCTTTTTAACATTCATTTCTTGTCCATCAAGTAGGTGCATATTAAGTCACTAGATTTTATACTATACTTTATTTCTCTCCTTTCTTAATAGTCTTAATAGTCTGAATCTCTTTACAGCCTTGCTAATACTGGTTCATTTGCTGTTGATAGTGGGATTGCAGGGGGAAGTTATTTTTGTGGTCATGGGTTTGTTGCCTGGTCTTTGTGGTTTTGCTCCGGCAGAAAAATAGTGGGAAGACAAAGAAACAACCCCAAATTGAAAGGAGAGGAGGAATCCTCAGAAAGACTATTGAATGAAATAGAGGCAAGTAAACTATCAGATATTGAGTTCAAAACAATGGTTATAAGGAAGTTCAGTGAACTCAATGAGCTCAGTGAGAATTACAAAAAGCTACAGGGAAACTACAAGGAACTTACTGCAAACTATATCAGCATGAAAAAGGACATGGAAACTATCAACAAGAACCAAGAGGAAATGAAGAATACAATTTCTGAATTGAAGAACACAATAGAAGGAATCAAATGCAGGCTAGATGAAGCAGAGGATCGAATCAGCAAGCTGGATGACATGGTAAGAAAAAACTCCCAGAAAGAGCAAGAAAATGAAAAAAGACGCAAAAAGAATGAAGATGGGTTAAGGGAAATGCAGGACAGCCTGAAATGTATTAATATCCATATAGGCACACCAGAAGGAGAAGAAGAGGAGCAAGGGATAGAAAACCTGTTTGAAAAAGTAATAATGGAAAACTTCCTTAATTTGAGGAGAGAAAAGGTCACACAAGTCTAGGAAGCACAGAAGGTCCCAGTCAAGAGGAACCCAAAGAGACCCTCTCCAAGACACATCATAATTAAAATGGCAGATATCAAGGACAAAGAGAGAATATTAAAGGCAGCAAGGGGGAAACAGGAAATAACATGCAAGGGTGCCCTGATAAGGCTAGCAGCTGACTTCTCCACAGAAACACTACAAGCCAGAAGGGAATGGCAAGACACATTCTGAGTAATGAAAAGCAAAGGTCTGAAACCAAGACTACTCTACCCAGCAAAGCTCTCAATTAAAATGAAAAGTGAAATAAGGAGATTGCCAGACAAAAGAAGGCTAAAAGAATATACCTCAACCAAAACAGCATTGCAAGATATGCTGAAGGGACTGCTTTAAAAAGATGAAGAAAAAGAGTTAGGAACACAAAGTACAAAGGGAAAAAAATGAATAAGTACCTATCAATAATAACTTTAAATCTAAATGGATTAAATGCTCTAATTAAAAGACATAGAGTAGCTGAATGGATAAGAAAACATGACCTGCACGTATGCTGCCTGTAAGAGACCACCTCAGAACAAAAGACCTATACAGACTGAAAGTAAAGGGTTGGAAAAAAACATTCCAAGCAAATGGTCAGGAAAAAAAAGCCGGGGTAGCAATACTTATATCAGACAAAATAAACTTCAAAACAAAGGCCAGATAAAGAGACACAGAAGGACACTTCATAATGCCCAAAGGAAGAATCCACCAAGAAGACATAAACATTGTAAATGTTTACATGCACCTAACATAGGAGCACCTAAATATAAAAAGAAAACCCTGGAGGACTTCAAGAAACATGTAGACAGCAACGCACTTATAGTAGAGGATTTTAACATGCCACTGTCAACAATGGATAGATCTTCCAAACATATCGACAAGGATATTGTCAAACTGAATGATGCGTTCTAGCAAATGGACTAACTGGATATATATATAAAATCTTTCACCCCAAAGAAGCAAAATACACATTTTTTTTCAAATGCACATGGAACATTTTCAAAGATAGACCACTTGATAGAACACAAAACAAGCCTCAACAAATTTAAGAAAATTGAAATTATATCGAGCATTTTCTTCTCAGACCACAAGGGCTTAAAACTAGAAACCAAGGAAATAACCTCAAGGAAAAAATCTCAGAAACATTCAAACTCATGCAGAATGAATAGCATGCTATTAAACAATGAATGGGTCAATAATGAGATCAAAGAAGAAATCAAAAAGTTTCTGGAAACAAATGAAAATGAACACACAATGGTCCAAAACCTATGGGACACAGTGAAGGCAGTCCTGAGAGGGAAGTTCATAGCAATACAGACCTTCCTAAAAAAGATAGAAATACTTCATCTAAACAACCTAACCCTGTGCCTACAAGAACTGGAGAGACAACAACAAACAAAGCCCAGAGAGAATAGAAGGAAGGAAATAATCAAGATCAGAGCAGAACTGAATGACATAGAGACTAAAAGAACAATTCAAAGGATCAATAAATCCAGGAGCTGGTTCTTTGAAAAGGTAAACAAAATTGACAAGCTTTGAAGCAGGCTCATCAAGACAAAAAGGGAGAGGATGCAAATAAATAAAATCAGAAATGAGAGAGGAGAAGTTACAACTGACACCACAGAAATACAAAGGATTGTAAGAATAACTATGAACAACTATATGCCAAGAACTTTGAAAACCTGGGTGAAATGGACAAATTTCTAGAAAAATATAATCTTCCAAAACTGAATGAAGAAAGCCTCAACAGACCGATAACAGCTGGTGAAATTGAAGCAGTAATCAAAAAACTACTGACACACAAAATCCCTGGACTTGACAGTTTCCCAGGAGAATTTGACAAAACATTTCAGGAAGAACTAATCCCTGTCCTTCTCAGACTATTCCAGAAATTCCAAGAAGAAGGAAGACTCCCAAACTCTTTTTATGAGGCCAGCATCATCCTAATACCAAAACAAGATAAAGACACAACAAAGAAAACTACAGGCCAATGTCACTGATGAACATAGACACTAAAATCCTCAACAAAATATTGGCAAACTGCATCCAGCAGTACATTCAAAAGATCATACACCATGATCAAGTGGTATTCATTCCAGGGATCGAAGGCTGCTGTAATGTTGCAAATCAATAAACATAATAAATCACATAAACCAAAAGAAAGACAAAAATCATATGATCATATCAATAGATGGGGAGAAAGCATTTGATAAAGTACAGCACCCATTTATGATAAAAACACTCATCAAAGTGGGAATCAAGGGGGCATACCTCAAAATAATAAAGGCTATATATGAGAAACCTACATCCAACATTATACTGAATGGACAAAAACTAAAAGCTTTCCCCCTAAGATTGGGCACAAGACAAGGATGTCCGCTTTCACCATTTCTGTTCAACATAGTGTTAGAAGTCCTAGCCACAGCCATCAGACAAGAAAAAGAAAAGGCATCCAAATTGGAAAGGAGGAAGTAAAACTGCCATTGTTTGCAGATGACATGATAGTGTACATAGACTCCACCAAAAAACCATATAGACTCCACCAAAAAACTACTCGACCTAATAAGTGAATTTGGCAAAACAACAGGATACAAAGTCAATATTCAGAAATCGAAGGCATTTTTGTACACCAACGATGAAATATCAGAATCAGAAATCAGGGAAAAAATCCCATTTACCATAGCAACAAGAAAAATAAAGTACCTATGAATAAACTTAACCAAGGAGATTAAAGTCCTGTTCCCAGAAAACTACCCAACACTGAAGAAAGAAATTAAGGAAGACAGAATACCATGTTTATGGACTGGAAGAATTAACAACATCAAAATGTCCATAGTACCCAAAGCAATTTATAGATTCAATGCAATCCCTATTCAAATACCAATGACATATTTCACAGATATAGAACAAACATTTCAAAAATTATATAGAATCATAAATGACCCCAAATAGCTGCAGCAATTTTGAGAAAGAAGAACAAAGCAGGAGGATCACAATGCCTGACATCAAACTATATTGTAAGGCCACTGTAATCAAAACGGTCTGGTACTGGCATAACAACAGACACATAGATCAATGGAACTGAATAGAGAGCCCAGAAATAAACCCATGTCTCTATGATCAATTAATATTTGAGAAAAGGGGCAGAAGCATAAAATGGAGTAAAAATAGCCTCTTCAACAAATGGTGTTGGGAGATCTGGACAGCTACATGCAAAAAAAAAAAAAAAGAAATTCAACCACCTACTTATACCACACACAAAAATAAACTCAAGATGGATACAAGACAAATATAAGTCATGACACCATAAAAGTCCTAGAGGAGAACATAGACAGGAAAACCTCAGATATTCCATGCAGTGGTATTTTCACTGATATGTCCCCTAGAGCAAGGGACATGAAAGAATAAACAAATGGAACTTCATCAAAATAAGAAGCTTCTGCATGGCCAAAGAAAACATCAAAATGAAAAGAGAACCAACCATGTAGGAAAATATATTTGCCAGTGATGCCTCAGACAAGGGTTTGATCTCCAAAATATATTAAGAACTCACATGACTCTACTCCAGGAAGATAACCCAATTAAAAAATGGACAAAGACCCTGAACAGACACTTCCCCAAGGAGGACATATACAGGGCCCAGAGACATATGAAAGGATGCTCAGCATCACTAGCCATCAAAGAGATGCAAATTAAAACCACAATAAGGTACCACTTCACACCAGACAGAATTGCCATCATAACCAAACCAATAAACAACAAGTGCTGGCAAGGTCATGGAGAAAAGGAAGCTCAGGGTACTGTTGGTGGGAATGCAGACTGGTGCAGCCACTGTGGAAAACAGTTTGGAATTTCCTTAAAAAACTAAAAAGAAAACTGCCTTTTGACCCAGCAATTCCACCGCATGGATTATACCCTAAGAATCCTGAAACACCAATTCAAAAGAACCCATGTACCCCAATGTTCATAGCAGCACAATTTACAATAGACAAGAATTGGAAGCAACCTAAGTGCCCAACAGTAAAGGAGTGGATCAAAAAACTGTACATTTACACAATGGAATACTATACAGCAGAAACAAAGAAAGAGCTACTACCCTTTACGACAGCATGGATGGAACTGGAGAGCATTATGCTAAGTGAAATAAGCCAGGCGGTGAGAGACAGATACCATATGATCTCACCTATAAGTGGAACCTAATCAACAAAACAAAAAAGCAAGCAAAATATAAACAGCAACATTGAAATAAAAACAAATTGACAGTAACCAGAGGGGAAGAAGGAGGTGGGATAACAGGGGAAAATGTAAGGGACGGGTCACCAAGGAACATGCATAAAGGACCCATTGCATAAGCCAAGTAGGGGAAGGATTGAGAGTGGGAGGTGGGGAGGGGTGGGGCTGGGGAAAGTGATGGAAGAAAAATGTTTGATGTCGGGATGATGGGATGGGGTGCAGGGTAGAGGGGATAAATTGGAGAAAAAAAATGAGACAACTGTAATAGCATAATCAATAAAATATACAAAAAAAAAAAGAAAAAAAAAGAAGAAAATGAAATCCAAGTAATAATAGTCTGCTTTAAGTACAATCTGAAAATGGCCCCAAAGCACAAGCCATTCTAATGCCTCCATCATGGGAGAAATAAATTAACAAAGGAGATAAGCTTGGGAAAAATTATGGCAAATAGATTATATAGGCCCACTTTTATGAAATAATTCACAGGCATATTGCCTCCCAGTGGTAAATAAAAATTCATGATTAGGATTTACCTTCCCTTCCTAATATAAAGATGCCAGAGCAGTGGTCCAAGTTTAAAACTATTGTTTTCGGTTAGTAATTCCTGTATGCATAGAAAGGGAATAAAAACATATCTTATAGCTACAGTAATACAAAATAGACAAAAATAAGGTAAATTGATGGAAATTTTACTCCCATACAAAACTATAACAATGAGAAACCTAGAAGATTTAATGCCTTCTGAAAAAAAATGAATTAGATGAAGTTTCCTTCAGTAATTTGGCCTATAGAGATTAAGAAGTTCAAATTTTAAATGACCTAGGAAAAGAAAATAAAGTGGAGGGGGAAATTGCTTCAGGTGTACTAATCTTTAAGCCCATCGAAACCTTTTGCATTGTTGGTGGGAATGCAGACTAGTACATCCACTACGGAAAGCAGTATGGAGATACTTCAGAAAATTAAAAATGGATCTGCCTTTTGACCCAGTTATCCCACTTTTGGGGATATATCCAAAGGAATCCGAAACACTAATTTGAAAGAACATAAGCACCCCTATGTTCATTAAAGCATTATTTACAATCACCAAGATATGGGAGCAGCCCAAGTGTCCATCAATAGATGAGTAGATAAAACAACTATGGGACATTTACACAGTGGAATACTATTCAGCAGTAATAAAGAAAATTTTACCCTTTGTAACAGCATGGATGGACCTGGAGAACATTATGCTCAGTGAAATAAACAAGTCAGGGAAAGACAAATATGATATGATTTCACTCATATGTGGAATCTAATGCACAAACTGAACTAACAAGCAAAACTTAGACAGACTTATAGATGGAGAGCAGATGATAGCTCATAGGGGGTCGGGAGGTTGGGGGTAGTGAGATTGAGCAAAAAGGAAAAAGGACTCAAGGACATGGACAACAGTGTGTTGATGGTTGGGGAGAGGGGGTATACGAGGATTAAATGGTAAAAGAATACCACTAGACTTATAAATTATACATATATAATGCAACATCTAGAGTAACCACTAGAAAAAGCTATACAAAGTGATACACTCAGAAACACTGTAGATAAAAGTGGAATTGTAAAAAGAATTCAAATAATGCAAAGGAAGTCAGGAAAATAGAGAAATGAAAAACAGAGAACAAACAAAAATAAAATGGTAAACATAAGTGTTAACACATAAATAACTACATTAAATATAAGTAGCCTAAGTACAGAAACTAAAAGAAGGAGTTGGTATACAGGATTAAAAACGTGACCCAAGATACACTGTCTGCAAGACCCTCACTTAAAATATAACAATATGGGTAGGTTGAAAGTCAAGGTATAGGTAAAATATATAATATAAATATTAATTAATAAACACAGGAGTAGCTACATTAATGCAAGATAAAGTAGATTTCAGAGCAAAGAAAATTACCCTAGTCGGAAGAATATTATATAATGATTAAGAGGTCACTCCAACAAGATGCCAGAGCAATCCTAAAAGTGTTTGTACCAAACAAGAAAGTTGCAAAACATTTGAAGCAAACACTAATTGAACTTTTCAGTTTTGGGAAAATCCACAGTTATAGTTGGATATTTCAACATCTTTCTTTTAACAATTGATAGAACAACTAGACAGAATATTAGTAAGCATGTAGAAGAATTCAGCACCATTGACCAATATTTTAAATCACTGACCACTCTGTCCAAAAACAGTAGAATGTCATTCTTTATATATGTCCAAGGTAGACCATATCCTAAATGATAAGCAAAGTTCAACAAATCTATTTATTTTTTTAAAGATTTTATTTATTTTATTTTTAAAGAAGGTAAGGGAGGGAGAAAGAGAAACGACAGTGTGTGGTTGCCTCTCATGCGCCCCTCACTGCAGACTTGGCCTGCAACCCAGGCATGTGCCCTATACTAGGAATTGAACCGGCAACCCTTTGGTTTGCAGGCCAGCACTCAATCCACTGAGCCACACCAGCCAGGACAAAGTTCGGTGAATTTAAAAGAGCTGAAATCAAACAGAATATATTTGCCAACTACAATGGAATCTTATGAGAACTTGGTAACAGAAAGATAAGAGGAAAATCACTAACCACTAAAACCACACATTCCTAAATAATTCATGGGCCAAAGGAAAGCCTCAAGTAAAGTAAAAAAGAAAAAACATTGTAGTGTATGGAAATAAGTATCTAACATATCAAAATTTGTGGGACACATTTAAAGTGATGTTAAAAGAATTATAGCAATAAATGCATATATTGGAAGGAAGATAAGTCTCAAAACAATAATCTAAGCTCTTCACTCAGAAACTTAGAAAACTTTGAAAAAGAAGAGAAAAATAAAACATAAGCAAGCAGAAGGAAAGAAAGAATGAAGAGTAGAAATAAATTAAACTGAAAACAAATATAATAGAGAAGGTCAGTAATGCAAAGATCTACTTACTTGAAAAGATCAGAAAATTGACAAATATGTAGCAAGACTGAAAAAGAATAAAAAAGAATAATAAAAGAGAAGACTTATATTTACCAATATCAGAAATGAAATGATATAATTTTAAACCTTTTAGACATCAAAAGGACAATAAAGGACAACTATGAACAGCTTCAAACACATAAATTTGACAACTCAGATGAAATGGACCAATTCCTCAAAAAACATAAACTTCTACAACTCACTCAATATGAAATAGATTGTTGGAATAGTTCCAGAACTTCAAAGAAAAATGGGCTTTTAATTTATAAAACCTCCCCCTAAATCTCCAGGCCCATATAAAATCACTGGAGAATACCACCAGACATTTAAAGAATTAACACTGATTCTACACAATCTCTTCTAAAAAAGGACACTAAAAAGGGGATTACTCATGAATTCATTTTATGAAGCTAGTATTACCCTGATAGCAAAGCCCTTGCAGACCCCAGCCTTCAGGTGGGCTCCCATGGACCCAGTTCTGCCCTACCTCAGTGCCAGGCCACCACCTATAGACCCAGGCTCTCTGCCCCAGTGCTGGGCTGGGCCCCATGGACCCAGACTCCCAGTCTGTCCCAGCCTCCAGGATGGCTTTTATGAACCTAGACACATGGCCTGGCCCAGGACCAGGCTGGATGATGATGATCATGACAATGACGACAATGACAACAATGACAACAGGTGTTGGCGAGGATATGGAGAAAAAGGAACCATTGTACAAACTGTTGGTGGGAATGTAAATTGGCACAGCCATTATGGAAAAGAGTATGGAGATTCTTCCCAAAATTAAAAATAGAATTACTATTATGATTCAGCAATTCCACTTCTATGTATACATAAGCAGGAAATGAAATCAATTATCTTAAAGACGCATGTGCACGCACATGTTTATTGTAGCATTTTTCATAATAGCCAAGACATAGAAGACATAAGTGTCTGTTTAAAGATGAATAGATAAAGAAGATGTGATGTATATATCTTTCTTATTTGGACATAAGAAAGGAGGAAATCTTGCCATTGGAGACAGCATGGATGAAACGTGAGGATATTATGCTAAGTGAAATAAGCCAACAAAAAAAAAAAGGAAAAGAAAAAAGCAGTTACTATATCATCTCATTTATATGTAAAATCTAAAAAAAAAGCCTAATTCATAGAATGGGATATCAGGGGCTGGAGGGGGAAGGGATGGGCAGATATTCGTAAAACTATACAAGTTTGCAATTATGGAGGATGAATGTCTAGACATCTGAGGTACAAGCATGATGACTATACTTAATAGTACTGTTTTGAACACTGGAATATGCTAAGAGTAGATTTCAGGTACACCTATTACAAAAATAAATGGTAACTATGTAAGGAGATGATATGTTGATTAGTTTGACCATAGCAGTCATTTCACTCTACACATTAATATAAAATCATTACATTTTAAACCTTGAATATATACAATTTTTATTTTAAAATGCTGTATTTGAGAACTTGTGAGATACAGCGTCAACAGTACTTGGAAAGGATATTTATAGCCTAAATGCTTTTATAAAACTAGAAGAATTATTAAAAATCATAAACTAAATATCCATTCAATAAGTTCAGAGAACAACAGAATAAGGCAGAGGTATGTAGAAGGAAAGAAGAAAAAATAAAGATAGGAGCAGAAATCTATAAGATGGAAAACAAAGTTACAAGAGAGAGAATCAAAAACTCCAAATGTTCTTGATAAAGAGTAATAAAATTGACACACCCTGTGGAAAGGGTGACCAAGAAATAAAAGAGATGGCACAAATAATATCAGATGCCGTAAATTTGAAGACAAGTGAACTGAACAAGTTCCTTGGAAAACGTACTTACCAAAACTGACACAAGAAGAAATGGAAGGAGCACCACTTCCCAGTGTGATGTAGTAGATTCCACAAACACTCCCACTGTATCATCTAGAAAAAAAAATCAGATAAATTACGAAACATATTTTTGAAGTTATTACAGAGTTGTAAATGGACTTTGATGACAAGGACTGCTTGAACTAAACTTCCAGAGAGGGAAGACCCCTTCCTATGTAAATTTTGGGGCATTTCCTCATTCTGGGCTGGGGTTGAAGACTAGACTTGGCTTGATGGGAGGAAGAGAAATCAGTGGGGCTTTTGACTGTCACATGAGTGGATGTGATGAATTGGAATCTAAAAGTTCTTCAAAATCTTTAATCATCATGGAAATGCAAAGTAAAACTACAATGATATAATACTACATACCTAGCAGAATGGCTAAAAATAAAGCCTGACAATACCAAATGGTGGTGGTGAGGTAGAGTTGATGGAAAATTCATACATTGCTGGTGGGAATATAAGTTATTTTAGCCACTTTGGGAAACTATTTCTCACTTTTAATAATGTAGGTTACCATTTACATGAAGTTCAAGAACAGGCAAAATTAATCTATTGTAGTAGAATTCAGTTTTACCTTTTAGCAGGGAGATATTTTCTGAGGAGTGGTGCAAAAAAACTATTTTGTAAAAATGAATAAAGGAAATCTCATTCAACATGGAATTGGGAAGCCATGGAGGGAGAGCTCTCCCTCTGCCCTGCTTGTCTCAGCAATAGCAACTGCCTTCCACTCACTGCCAATAAGAAATTGCCACAATCTTGTACACTCCCCCTCCCAACCCTGGTCAATGTGCTTCTATTAAAACAACCCTCCTCAGTACCCTCTAAGAAGCCCCTCCTAAATTGACCTTGCTTTTCTCTCTTTGTACTTGCTGTGGTCTGCCATAGTTTGCAAGTCCCAAATTGCAGTTCCTCTGCTATTCCAAAATAAACTCATTTATTGCTTGATAACCTTTGTTTAATTTTTAAGATTGATAATTTTATATCTAGATCTGGTTAGTGGTTACACTAATGAATACATAAAAATTTCACAGAGCTGTATGTACCCTTAAGATTTTTTTCATTTGATATAAATTATACTTCATGTAGAAAGCCAATGATGCCTCAAAAATGCATGATACACTAAATTAAATAGGTGAATGAAATAAAAGAGGTAAGTGGCATAGAAAAAGATAATGGTATGTTACCAATCAAGATAATGATTAATTCAATTTTGGGCATCTGAGGTCTGAAAGTTATACTGGATATTTATTATTGCAGCCTCAAATCACAGATCAGCTTTTAGTTTTACATGCCACTATTGATTCATACTGGTTTATTGTTGTCTAAATCCCACCCTCCTTCAGGATCCTGCTCTGTGAGTCATTTTCATGTGACCATCTGCTAAGTCTTATCTACTCCACCCTATAAAAGTTAAGCTCACTTCTGTTGCACTCACACCATTGTAACACCTAGAGCTGGGGATGCCCTGATCATTCTGTTGCCAGCGGTGTTTAGGCTCCTTAATCTTCATACCTGAAGTTTTCATGCCCCATCTCTTGTGCCATCCTACCAGTATACTTCTCTAGGGGTCTCCCTGACTTCCAGTCACAGTTTTATAAACTCAGCCCTTATCTCCTTTGTGATATTAAAAGATCAAATTATGAGACTGAGTTTTGAATTTGATGGATTATTTGATTCATGCCTCAGATGCCCAAAATCGAATTAATCATTATCTTGATTGGTAACATACCATTATCTTTTTCTATGCCAATTACTTCTTTTATTTCATTCACGTATTCATGAGCTGCATAGCATATTCATGTGAAAATATAAAGCCAGGTGGATGGGGAGCAGAGCCTGAATGTTTGGGAATGTGAGCAAATGAAAAAGGAATGAGTTTTAACTATTTTCTTTACCAGATTATGGATCTTTTCTATTTTTAAAAATGTATTGGGATGATATCAGTTAATATCATATAAGTTTCAAGTGTTCAATTCTGAAATATATCATCTGTCTATTTCATTGTGTGCCCACCCCCCAAAGTCTAGTCTCCTTTTGTCACCATGTATTTGACCTCCTTTACCCTCCTCATCCTCTCCCAACACCCTATGACTCTGTTGTCTGTGTCTGTGGTCTTTAAGTCATGATTGAGCAGCTTGCACTTTTACACTGCATCCTCTAAAGACTTTGATCGGAGTCTTGATAGCTGTGCCTTTCAATAACTTTAAAAAAATCGTTGCAGATGTCACTCTGGGAGAATATACACTAGAGCAGTGATTTTCAACTGGTGTGCCACAAGAATTTTTAAAGCATGCAATACCTGACTATTTAGTCAGGGGCACTGATCTCTTTTCCTTTAGATTGTCAAATAAAAAAATGGCAACTGCCAATACAACAACAGCTGTCTGGTGTGAATGAGTCAGAATTCTACCTATTTTTTGTCACATTGACAATATATTTTTTGGTGTGCCTCAGAATTTTAATAATTAGTTTATGTGTGCCATGAAATGAAAAAGGTTGAATATTGTTGCACCAGACGAAAATTGCTGACATCTACATTTTCCACATTTATGCTACCGTTCAGAGGTATTTCACATATTAATGATACTTTTATATCATCCCTTGTTCCACAGACAGTTCAGAAAATTATATAGGATCACACATATGTGAAAATCCTTGGGTAAAAAAAATTAGAGAGAAGGCTAATCAGAGAAGATAAGAGGCAGAAAAAAATGAAGCCATGGAGTAAAGTTAGTGCCTAAAATAACTTTTCAGTTCTATATACTTTACTAGGAGTGGCCCAAAATTTTGGTTCTGAGCTTCTCAGCAACCAATAGAAAAAAGGAAACCATTTGTTACATAATCAAACCCACATACATTTGTTAGCTGTAGGGTTAACTGTAGTGTTTGTCAGCTTTTCTAAAGAGAGTTGAATTTCAGGCCTTTATTTAGAACTGTAATTCCCCATCTCCTTGTTTCTTGCTTTGGAGAAAATCAGACATAAAATACTAGCATTTCATAACCCATTTCCCGTTTGCCTGGAGGAATTTCGCCATACTTGCTGGGGGCACTTGCAACTGCAGCGTTTACCCCGAGATAATTCGCAGATTACAGCCCTAACTTTCCCCCAAAGTTTGGCATGAAATATCTCACTTTATTATTGTTTTTGCATCGCTCTAGTATATTGATAGTCTTTGGAAACAAGTCACATCATTCTATTTATAGCATTCTGTTTTTAGTAGTGGCAGTGAGTGCACTTTTTTCCCTAAATGGGAAATGGGTTAAAGATTTAATTATTTATTGTTAGAGAGAGGGGAAGGGAGGGAGAAAGAGAGGGTGATGTCCATTGCGTGTCTATATGCCCTGACCAGAGACCGAGTCCACAACCCAGACATGTGCCATCACGGCAAATTGAACCAGAGGCCTTGCTGCCCAACCAACTGAGCCACACCAGTCAGGGCAAAAATCTAAAATATTTAACGGGTACATATAGCTGCCATAATTTCAAAGACTTCTATAGCAGTTTGACACTCTCTGTCTCTGTGGTGCTGGTCTGTCTATATCTGTCTCACACTAATCTCTGAGAATCTATCAGGGAGTTTTATTTTCTGGCAGCTGCCTACTACTTAGAGAGATGGTGGAAGGTATCTGATTAATGTAAAGCACATCTTTATTTTTTTTAAAGAGTTCGTTTATTTTTAGAGAGAAGAGAAGGAAGGGAGAAAGAGACAGAGAGAAAGAAACATGGATGTGTGAGAGAAACATTGATCTGTTACCTCTCCCACACCTCCAACTGGGTAGAAAAGTACATCTTTAAAGTTTCATTATGGTCAGTCATGGGAAAGCTCATTCCTGCTTTCCTTTCCCGTTCCCTTTCCCCTTCCCGGCCTCAGCCCTCTCTCCCTCCATCCATCCTGCTGGCCTCCCCTTTTTCTACTGACGCCTTGGGTCTGGGCCATTTTCCTGGCTGGGCGCACTAAGGTGCATCACCCTGGGGCCCAGTATATGACCCGCCATCTTGCGCTCCCTCGCTTTCTCCTCCCCATGTGGCTGTGGGGCTGCGGCGGTGCTGTCCACTATGGCCGGGAAAGCAGTTAGCTGGAAGCGGCAAGCACCAGCTTAGTCTGGAGCTGGGAGTGACGCTCAAGGCCCACAGCTTCGCTGGGATCACTCCCTTCACAAAAGGAAAAGACTTCCCTCAGTGAAGAGATCCTAAGTGTACTACTCCCCGAAGAACTGAGAACTCAGGCTACAGAATGAAACCAGCTACTCTTGGGTGCTGTATGGTTCTGCAGCACAGCAACTTCCCAGTCTCCTGAAGGAGAAAGAGCTTCATCTTGGGACCCTTAATAAAGTGTTTGCATCTCAGTGGCTGAATCATAGGCAGGTTGTGTGTGGCACAAAATGCAACACGATCCATCAATACTGTTGCAAAGGGTAAAATTTTCTTCTTTTTTATGGCCAAGTAGTATTCCATTGTGTAAATATCCCCTCAAATTTTCACCTGAAAATTTCTTTTTAAGAAAAATTTTGGACTTCTGGTCAAGATGGAGACATAGGTAGACACACTTTGGCTCTTCACACAAGTGCAAAAAGAATTACAACTAAATCCCAAAGCAAATAAACATCCAGCACTGTCAGAAAATTGAACTGTATGGAAGTCTGACAACCAAGGATTTAAAGAAACCACAATTATCCAGATGGGTAGGAAGGGCAGAGACACGGAGATGGGGCAGAGAAATGAGGATAGCCAGGTATAGCATGGAGAATCAGCAGCAGTGGCAGAACAGGCCCGGGAGGTCTCACATTCATGTGTGGTGTCTAAAAATTGGGAGGGATACCTTGGGAATGAGTAATCACAGCACCAGGCCAGACTGCACAGGCCAGGGTTCCAGCACCAGGAAGATGAATACCCATAACTTCTGACTGTAAAAATCAGTGGGGTTTGGGGTCACAGAAGAGACAGGGGTTTTTAGGAAACTTCAGTTAAAGGGCCCACACAGACTCAAAGCATACACAAACCCACCCACTCTGGGATTCAACATCAGGGCAACAAGTGGAAGGGCGCCAGTCACATATAGAGAGTGGGTGAAATGACTGGAAACAGGGCAAGTGCTGGGAAAACTCCCAGAAGTCAGGCAGGCATGGTCCCCTCTCTAAGCCCCTCCCCCTACCACAGAGCCACAAAGTAGTGAAGCAGGTTGCCTCACCCTGGCTCCAGCCCACACAATTTACAGGTGACTTTTATAAGGAATCAAAGCAGCTCTATCTAATACATAGAAACAAACACTGGGAGGCTGCCAAATTGAGGTGACAAAAGAAATATGGCCCAAATGAAAGAACAGAACAAAACCCCAGAAAAAGCACTAAACAAAATGGAGATAGCCAACCTATCAGACGCAGAGTTCAAAGCTTGATCAGAATGCTCAAAGAACTCTTTGAGCATGGGAACAACATAAAGGAAGAAATGAAGGTTACACTAAGTGAAATAAAGAAAAATACACAAGGAACCAACAGTGAAGGGAAGGAAGCTGGGATTCAGATCAACAATTTGGAACCTAAGGAAGAAATAAACATTCAACCAGAACAGAAAGAAACAAGAATTCCAAAAAATGAGGAGAATATCGTTCAAAACCAAGAGGAGATGCCTGGGACATCTTCAGATGTGCCAACATCCAAATCATAGGAGTGCCAGAAAGAGAGGAGGAAGAGCAAGAAATTGAAAATTTACTTGAAAAAATAATGAAAGGAAATTTCCCCAGCCTGGCAAAAGAAGTAGACATACAAGTCCAGGACGCACAGAGAGTCCCAAAAATGTTAGCCCCAAAGAGGACCACACCAAGACATGTCATAATTAAAATGCCAAAGTTTAAAGATAAAAAGAGAATCTTAAAAGCAGCAAGAGAAAAGAAGAGAGTTAGCTACAAAGGGGTACCTGTAAGGCTCCTCTGGTCTGGTGATTTCTCAAAAGAAACTTTGCAGGCAAGAAAGGATTGGCAAGAAACATTCAGTGATGAAAAAAGCAAGGACCTACAACCTAGATTACTCTATCTAAGAAAGCTATCATTTAGAATGGAAGGACAGATAAAGTGTTTTCCAGACAAGGTAAAGCTAAAGGAGTTCATCACTCCCAAGCCGTTATTACATGAAATGTTAAGATCAAATCTGAACATTAAAAAGGCAACAAATTCAGAACTACCAACAACTGGATTTGAAAAATAAAACAAAATAGCCCCGGCTGGTGTGGCTCAGTGGACTGAGTGTCGGCCTGTGAACCCAAGGGTCGCCAGTTTGATTCCCCAGTCGGGACACATGCCTGGGTTGTGGGCTGGGTCACCAACCGGGGGAGTGTGAGAGGCAACCACACATTGATGTTTCTATCCCTCTCTTTCTCCCTCCCTTCCCCTCTGTCTAAAAAAATAAATAAAATCTTTAAAATATAAAAAATAAAAAAATAAACTAAGCAAACATCCAGAACAGGAGCAGAATCATAGGTATGGAGATCATTTGGAGGGTTATCAGCTGGGAGAGGGAAGGGAGAGAATGGGGGAAAAGGTACAGGGATGAAAAAGCATAATTGATAGGTACAAAGTAGACAGGGGGATGTTAAGAATAGTATAGGAAATGGAGAAGTCAAAGAACTTATATGTCCCACCCATGGACATGAACCAAGGAGGGGGGTAATGCTGGGGGGAATGCTGGAGGGAATGGGGGTACTGGGCAGAGGAGGGCAAAGGGAGAAAAATTGGGATGACTGTAATAACATAATCAGTAAAATATACTTAAAATATATTTTCATTATATGTTCTTTCTGAAGATGTTAATGCCTTGGCAGATTTCATCAGTAAAAGGGCCTTTCATTTACAATTGCGTCTTTTTTTTTCTTTTTTTAAGAGATTTTATTTATTTATATTTAGGGATAGGGGAAGGGAGGGCGAAAGAGAGGGAGAGAAATATCAATGTGTGGTTACCTCTCATGTGCCCGAACTGGGGTTCTGACCCGCAACCCAGGCAAGTGCCCTGACTGGGAATCGGACCAGCAGCCCATTGGTTTGTAGGCCAGCACTCAATCCTCTGACCCACACCAGCCAGGGTTACAGTTGCATCTTTTGTGGAATGTTATTTTTCAGCTAATATAAAGCTGACTCCTGTCACAGCAATGAAGTCTAGAATGCCTGGGCTTAAGTATTATTTTTTGTTTAAGGGTATATTTCAATTTTCTCATTGTAGATTCCTTCCTGTTCAATAAAATGCTGCTATAGATAGTAATAATAATAGATATTGTACTTACCCAGATTGTCTCGCAAATTTCTTCTACATAAATGAGGACAAAACCATGTATTTCAATGCAGAAAACGTCTAATGTCTGTGTTTTCTTCCCCCTACTATGTCAGAGAAAGACATTTTCTTTTTTCCAGTTTATTTGCACTCTGCTTTTATCTCAATGCTAGCTCTAACTGGCTCGGAAAAAAACAGGGTGTGTTTCTCAGAAATGGCGTGTCGAAACTGGCAGGTAGGGGAAAGGGAGCCTGTGTTCTGCTTTTAGTTTCATTTTCCCAGATCTGAGTTTGTTTACAGAAGTGACTTTGCTTTGTAAAAATGCATTTATTTTTAATTTAATTTAATTTAATTTTTTGGTAAACCATTACTCTGTCACCTTCTGGTCTGTCTGGTTAAAATCCAAAGGCTTCAAATCTGTTCTTGAGAGTGCTGAGGACTGCTGAGGGTCCTGTTGTTGTGGCTACAGCCAAACTCTGGGACAAGTCTGAGTGGATCCCCTGAGAATACCTGTTTTCATTGTTGGCAGCCTTAGGGAGCTCTGGGTAGGAAACAGCTTTATGTTGGTCTTCCACTGGTCTTCCAGGGTGGGCTAACTTATATCCTTAAGTTTTCCTAAAGTGTAAAGGAATGGCTTTCAGAGACTCTTATGAGCTCTCTATAAATGCTAAAGGCCTCCTCTGAATTAGTTCTGTAGGGCAGAACAGCGTTGGGAACTCCCATGGCCACTTGGCAGGGGTTTATCTTTTTAAGGTCAGTCTTAGTGTAAGGTAGAGAACTAAGAGTCACAGAAATAGTTACCACTTAAAAAATTAATAGCAGGTGCTAATATTTATTCTGTGTACTCAATTAGCTTTTGGTTTTCATGTTTCACTGTTGATTCACAGTGGTTTTTATATGGGTTTAAAACATTTATTGGGCACTTACTGTGTTCCATGCACTATTAACTTATTTACTCTTCAAAAAAATCCTCTCAGGTAGATGCTATATTTGTTTACATTTTACAGCTGAAGAAACGGAGGCACAGAAATGTTAAATAATGCAACCATATATAGAGTTTAAATGTTTCTATATAAACTTGTATACACACACACACACACACACTCACACACACACACATGTCTGTATTCGTTTATATCCTGTTCTGTTTCTCTGGAGAACCCTAACTAATATGAACAGGATACAAATGGTTTGACAAAACAGAATAACCCACACCCTAATCTAAATATAGACATTTCTGTTACAGCATGTCTCTCCCCTGTCACTACTGTCCTCCAGAGGAAACCACTCTTCTGATTTATTTTTTTCACCATAGATTAGTTTTACATGCTCCAGGTGGTCATATACATGGAATCATATGGTATTCTGTAACTGGCTTCATTTACTTAACATACTGTAATTGAAATTGGTCCTAGTGTTGCATCTATCTGTAGTTTGTTCTTTGTTATTGTGGAGTAGTATTCTGTTTTGTCAGTATTACACAATTCATTTATCCATGTTCTTTAAATAGACATCATAGTTATTTCAACTTTTAGAAGTCATGCATAGAGTTGCTAGCACTATTTTTGTACAAGGTTCGTTTTTTCTTTTTTTTGTGGACGTATGTCTTTATTTCTCTTTAGTAAATACCTTGGCATGCAATCGCTTGATCAAGTAGGTGTGTGTTTAACTCTATAAAAAACTGTCAAGGCTTTGTTGAAATCTGTACCAGAAGTAATACTCTTTAAGGTGTGGTGAGTCTCTGTCAGGCCACTGTATCCATCAAAATGAAAGAAGGAACTGGTGTCATGTGACCTGGCTAATTTAGGAATAAAGAAATAATGATACTCCACATATCAGTATTAAGAGGCTGAGGCTGCCAGGCCTCACGATTTTACTGTCCCCTTTTCTGTGAGTAACAGGTGACTTAGTATAATTGGTACCCATAATACCTGGCCTGATGTTAGGATCTAGTATGTTCTCACCATCTCAGGAGTGGTCAGATGTGGCAACCCTTGGCAAATGTTTATATGTTTACAATATCTGTAATTATCATCATTTTACAACTCCCAAGATGAGCCAGCAAGACAAACCTGCTTTATACACATTGAGTGGGCAGTTAGAAACTTAATACAATTGGTTAAAAGAATAAGGTAAAGCGACATTATGAGGATAACATGTGGATATTGTATCCTACCAGGAAGATCTCACTCCTTTACACATAATTTAGATACTTTTTAAAAACACACTTTATTGATTATGCTGTAACAATTGTCCCATTTTTATCTCCCCTTTATTCCCCTCCACCCTGCACCCCCCACTCCCACCAGCATTCCCACATTTAGTTCATGTCCATGGGTCGTACATATAACTTCTTTGGCTTCTCCCTTTCCTATACTATTCTTAACTTCCCCTGTCTATTTTGTACCTACATTTATGCTTCTTATGTCCTATACCTTTTCTTCCATTCTCCCCCCTCCCCCTTTCCGCTGATAACCCTCCATGTGATCTCCAATTCTGTGATTCTGTTCCTGTCCTAGAAGTTTGCTTAGTTTGTTTTTGTTTTTTTAGGTTCAGTTGTTGGTAGTTGTGAGTTTGTTGTCATTTTACTGTTCATAGTTTTGATCTTCTTCTTTTTCTTAGATAAGTCCCTTTAGTATTTCATGTAATAAGGGCTTGGTGACAATGAACTCCTTTAACTTGACCTTATCTGGGAAGCCCTTTATCTGCTCTTCCATTCTAAATGATAGCTTTGCCAGATAGAGTATTCTCGAATGTAGGTCCTTGTCTTTCATGACTTTGAATACTTCTTTCCAGCCCCTTCTTGCCTGTAAGCTTTCCTGTGAGAAATCAGCTGATAGTCTTATGGGAGCTTCTTTGTAGGTAACTCTCTCCTTTTCTCTTGCTGCTTTTAATATTCTCTCCTTATCTTTAACCTTGGGTAATGTAATTATGATGTGCCTTGGTGTGTGCTTCCTTGGGTCCAACTTCTTTGGGACTTTCTGAGCTTCCTGGACTTCCTGGAAGTCTATTTCCTTTGCCAGACTGGGGAAGTTCTCCTTCATTATTTTTTCAAATAAGTTTTCAGTGTCTTGCTCTTCCTCTTCTCCTTCTGGCACCCCTGTAATTCAAATGTTGGAACATTTAAAGTTGTCCCAGAGGTTCCTCAGCCTCTCCTCATTTTTTTGAATTCTTGTTTCTTCATTCTGTTCTGGTTGAATGTTTATTTTTTCTTTCTGCTCCAAATCATTGATTTGGGTCCCAGTTTCTGTTCCCTGTATATTTTGCTTTATTTCACTTTGCATAGCCTTCACTTTTTCCTCTATTTTGTGTCCATACCGCACCAATTCTGTGAACATCCTTGTTACCAGTGTTTCGAACTCTGTGTCTGTTAGATGGGCTCTTTATCGCTTAGTTCTGTTTTTGGAGCTTTGATCTGTTCTTTTGTTTGGACCATATATTTTTGTCTCTGCGCCTATTACTTTGTGAGGATCAGAGCCTTAGGTATTTGCCAAGGCGGGGCAACCCTCTATGCCTTGTGGCTCTGTGTGTGTGGGAGGGGTCTGAGACAGAACAATGCCGCTTGCTTGGCTCTCAGCTGGCTCTCAGTGGCTTCCCCTGCTACCCAGAAGCAAATAGGGTCCTTCTGGTGCTGATTGCCTGGTGGGTGGGTTTGTGTACGTTCTAGGACCCTGTGGGTCTCTCAAACGAACTCTCCTGTGAAACTGGCAGTTTCTCCTGCCACCGCAACCTCCACAGGTTTTTACTGGTAGGGGTTGGAGGCTTTCTTTTCCCGTGCCAGATCCCTGGGTTGCGTGGTCTCTCTCACTTCCCAGTTCCTCCGGGTTTATCCGCACACATATGTGGGACCACCTGGCCTACCAGCCCCTGCCTTGCCCACCCTGGTCCACCAGCTGTGGCCTTGCTGCGTGTCCCTCCGCCCAGGCTGCCCGTCTCCGCACTCCTACCAGTCTGGATGTATGTTTCTTCTTTAACTCCTTGGTTGTTGGACTTCCATACAGTTAGATTTTCTGGTAGTTCTGGTTATTTTTTGTTTTTAAATTTGTTGTTGTCCTTCTGTTGGTTGTGTGAGGAGACAGTGTATCTACCTATGCCTCCATCTTGGCTGGAACTGTGAGATACTTTTAAATAATAGCAGACCACATGGATATTTCCTGTTAAATATCTAGCTCTTACTAACTTCTTTTTCTGGATGGACCTATAAAATTTATGCCATGACTCACTTTGAATGCTGTTTTCCATTTTTCTAAGACTGTATGAACAAGTCGAATCTTTGCTGGCTATTTAGACTTAATACACATCTTCAGTTTTTGAACACCTGAGGCTCTTTGAAGAGCTGGCTGCCTTAAGGAACTGGCTTGTGTCCTTTAAGCATCAGATACAGCATTGTCAACTGTCCACCCTAGAAGGTTCAACTTTCCCACAGGGACTGGGCATGTTTAGACAACTGAGTTTCTAGTCCACATAATGTTAAAAAAACATTGGTTACATTCAGAGCATGTGGGTATGCTTTATTTACCAAAGGGTTATACAGCTTTAAGTAGACCATTGGCTTTTGACTTCTCTTTAAAATGTTTTTCTTAATTGTTACATTTCTCTTAGTTAAGGGTGTATTTGGTAACTTTAAGTACTGTTCCCATGACTATAAATCCCACATTGGGTGTGTATTCCATATCATAAGCATTTTCAAACTATATACCAATTATCCTTTCAGAGAAATACCAAGCTTAATATAAGTTTAATTTTCTCTAAGCCAGTCCCTTTATTTACTAGTCATATATTTTGAAGAAATATTGAAAGCATTGTTAATATGGGAAAACAGAATGATTGTTTCCCAAGGGATTTGGTGATGTGAAGGGTCTGTATTCATTTACTTCTGATGAGGTGCTGCATGGTAGCTTCGTAATGCTGACTAGATGTTTAAAGATATTCTGGCTCTTAGATCATGTATATTTGATACTTGGGAATAATATTTTCTCTCTCAAATAGCAATGAAAAAAAAAACATTTGAAATTTTTTGAAGAAATATTCCAGAGTGTAATTTTTTCCCCTCAGTTTAAACTTAATTTGGGCATGAGTATGAACTAAAAAAGCTACGAGTTTGTTTTGTTTGTTTTCATCTAACTGTTCAGTTCCCTGTTTCAAACATGATAATTAGTTTTTTAACTATTGAGGAAATAATTTTTCTATTTAAAATGATATAAATAAATGACAGAATGCAACATACCTACATAGGAGGGTGAATATTGGAAAAGGTGTAAACAGTATAGTGTGAGAAAATTAAGGTTGTGTGGTTAGGAGAAGGGGCTTGAGTTTGAGTATCAGTGATTAAGTTCCTTTAACTAAAGACTGAAATGGAGCAACACAGATAACCAGGATTTAAATTTAAGAAGGCCTAAGCAAAGTTGGTAAAACACACTCTTCTCAAATGAATACAGTGATATTTACTTAGTGCTTTATAAAAGTAAATTGTCTTTAAGCATTGGATAAACAAAATGTTGGCCTATCCAAATAATGAATGTATTTGACAATAAAAAGGAATGAAGTATTGATATTCATATATGATGCTACATGGATGAACCTTGAAAACACATTCACTAAAGACCATGTATTGTATGACTCCGATTAAATGAAACTTCCAGAGTAGGCAAATCCATAGAGACAGAGAGTGCTTGCCAGGGGTAGGAGAAGGGGTGAATGGCAATTGATGGCTAATGGGTACAAGATCTCTTTTGGGGTGATGAGAGCATTCTAAAACTGATTGTGCTGATGGCACAGATGTTATACTAACCAACATTGAATTGTGGATGTTAAATGGAAGAATTCTATGGTATGTGAATTATTTCAGTAAGGATGTTTAAATTTGCCTCCTGTAAGAGCCTGCTGAGTCCCAGACATGTAACTTATGCTGTCCAGTTTAATCCTCATCAAACGCTTGCAAACCAAGTTTATTTTGCTTACCTTACAAGTGAGGAAACCAGGATTCTGACTTACTTGTGTGGGCTGACTAGATGAATGACCGTCACAGTTAGCCTTGTATTGTAAGCCTGTCCATTTTGTAAGTGTGAACTTTTCCTGTGTGCTGTTTTGGTTCACCCTGTTTCCACGTTACAAGACCTGCTGGGGTAAGCATTTCTTGTGCTTCTATCGGTTGTGAGTTAATTTACCTGCGAGGGTAGAGCTGGTGGTGGTTTGTGGAGAAGGTGGAGCCCGGAACAGGCTGCAGATAAGCCAGGGCACAGAACCCTCCCGCGCAGTGGGGTGAGGAAAGAAGTGGTAGCAGTGACACGTAGTATCGCAAATAACCAGTCCTACAGTTTCTCTGGCAATTAAGAAAAAAAGAGAAGAGGGAGGGAGTTTGAAGAAAAGGATTAGTTAAAAATTGTTGTTTTAATTGTTAATGGACTTCCCTGGGCAGAAATGGGATGCCAATAATTTTGAAATATAGGTGGTGAAAATGGGATAAACTGGAATTTAAGGTTCAGTTTTCCTGTAGGTAGAACAAAAATTCTAGGCATTTCTCTTTATGTTTTGGAAAAGTGCTTTAATGGGCTCTTTGATTCTAGATAAGTAAAGGGCAGAGTGCCTCCTAAAATGGAGAGTGGAACTTCTCTACACGATTATGTAGAACCTTGTCCTCATTGTGGTTGGGGTCACATATCTGCAGTTTATATATCTTTTCAGAAGAGACATAATTCTCTCTGGGGCCCTTAGAAGGCTCGCACCCTAGTCCGTGAGTCAGGGATTCCTGTCTAGGTGCTGTCTCATCTGGGAGAACCGAGCCAAGGCCACCCTACGTCACAGCCATTGAGAGGGGCGCTGAGGAGAGGGAAGCCCCTTGATCAGCCTTGCATAGGAGCTGGGCCTATGAACTCTGAGGGTCATCATGGATAACAGGAACATCCTTTTCTTCCTTCTCCTACGACTTTGTCTCCTTTTATGTCAAGCCATATTTAAGCTTTGCTAAATACCATAGGCTGGATTTACCTGAAGTTGAGAAGGATTAAGGGGCTGGCCTATGAGGACTTTGGGGAGTATAGCCACTTGGGAGAGCCTGCGACCAGATGGACAGGTGACTGCAGAAGAGGGAAGCAGCAGTTTGGAGCAGGATCGGCAGCCGATGTGGCTTCTGGCAACTGGGACGTGTTTGTGGACCATGTGAGTGTTGCCCAGAGGTGCTTAGAAACTGGTGGAAGGAACCCTGCTAGGAGATAGACA